>JAVTVY010000837.1:0-36602 GCA_036873755.1 Hanleya hanleyi
AACTGAATTTCTGAAATACGGTAGTTCGAAAAGTATTTGATTATTGTTGGATCATGGGTCGTATAGCTCGGTCGACTGCTGCGTTTTTAGTCGTATTCTTATTTGTTATGTTGAATACAATTTTTCTGCAGAATAGCAGTGTTGTTGGTTTATTACATTCTGAAATCCGGGGGTCACGGATTAGTCAAAAATGTCACACACTGATCTGTGACCCCCGGATTTCAGAATGGAATAAACCAACAACACTGATATTCAGCAGAACAATTGTATTCAATATAGCAAATCATAGTCGACCTAAGAATACGACTAATAACGCAGCGGTCGACCTACTAATACTCTCCTTGATCCAACATCAATCAAATATTTTTTGGGTTACCGTATTTTAGAGGTATTGTAAAGGTACTCAAATAACTCAGCCCTCAGAGTTTGGCACCAAATGGCCAGCAGTAAGGGAGCGTGTCAAAAGTTTTGACGTTCAAACTAAAAGAATGCGTCAGAAAATGAACAGGTGAACGTTCTTTTTCTTCCAGCAAACGAACGTTCGACAGTCAGAAAATGAACACTACCCCGTCAGAAAAAAATGAACGTCAGAAAAAGAACGTTCTTTTTTGAACGTTCAAATTATTATGTATGATAGCTGTCAGAAATCGCTGAAGGGCTCACAATACGGCTATCGTGTGTCGACTCTTATTAGAATAAAAAAAAAAAAAAAAAAAAAACGAAAACAGAACACTCGAAAAGGCAGCGCAACTGTATTTATATTGCACTAGCTTTCGTAGGTATATAACCCACTTCCTCTGAAGAAGCACTTTCCTTCTTTCAAAGCAACTATTGCAAAGATTTGACGTTTATCTACAGCAAATTTAATAAATGTATTTAATATAATAAAAGTGGATCTTTCGTGCATATTCTGGGGAATTATTTACCGGGAACGAGCGACATATAGGAACTAACGCGCCGCGCGTATTATTTTTTGGGAGAAAACCAGATGAACTATATAATATTAAACTTCGACAGAGAAATATCACCATACTGATTTGGTTTTATTAAAAGTCCGATGTGACCAAATATCGTAAAGAATGATACAATAATCGGGTGAACAAGTTGGTGAATTAAGCTCCTTAGAATGTTCGTAATTTGAAGAAATTTGATAGACAAATAAAGACTTCGTTGTGATATCAAACCACACATTATTATATTACGTATTTGTATGACGTTTATATAACAAATTTGATGCATGGCATTCGACGGATGTTGATCGCGTTTGTTAACTTATTTGTCAACCGTATATGCTAAACCCCTAGGTGTCCCCCATCGTCCTGTCTGACCTGCTCTGTATATTGATCGTGCGTAACGCACGTGGGCCCCCCGTCTGCCCAGGAGACAAAATCCGCCGTTGATACCGACCGGTTCGATAAAAATGCTGTTGTCAAACAATCACAGTGCTAAAAGCCTTCAAAGCCAAGACAGAACAAGTTTGAATGAGGGTGTTGTGAAAATTATATACGGGAGAAACAGGGGCCACACATTAATTCACACAAAAACCCATAATACTGCAACGTTATTTTGAAACCCCCAATCGCCTCTTGCTGGTGAATGGCGCATCCCCACACAGAGTTGAATCCGGGCTTCAGAAGGGGCAAGGTATTCCCCAGGCAGTCACTTCTATGTTGTTGCACACGATCTCATTTGCATATGAATAAGTGTCATTTCTAGTCTGGGCGAAACTTGCATGCTGCACGTGATGCAGTCCAGATTCCCCCTGTGGACTATAGTATTGGACCCTTCTATCTTGATTTAACAGGGAGTACTAGTGTAATTCCCTCTGCTGGTAACCTAACCCTCCCGCACACCCCTATCTTGACTTTGGATTCTTCCATTTGATGTCGATTTCTCTGAAGGACAAGCTGGGAAGCGTGGCAAGATCATTAAAACAAATATGCTCACAGCTGGACATGCTAAAAATAAACTAAACACTTCATTTGCAAGACTATCCCACAACAGACACCTCCAGGTAAATGTGAATACAGATTGTTACACTGGTGAGAGGAGTTAGGACTCAAAACAATGTAGCCATTGACAATTTAAATATCAAAGGAGAGTCTGTCAAGACTTGGAAAGTAAGGGGCCCTGAGGGGTTATACTATTACGCCCTGCCATGTGAACACCTCAATCATTTCAAGTTTGTTTCATATAAAGTGGACTTTACTGATGGTAATAATAATAATAATAAATATACCAGCAAGAGGCAATTGAAGGGGGTTTTGGTGTTAATGTGTGGAGCCTGTTTGTCCCGTATATAATTTTTACAACACCCTCATTCAAACTTGCTCTATCTTGGCTTTGAAGGCTTTTATCGGAAGAAAAGGAATGGAATATCTTGTGATCTTTCACGAGCGCTGAATTGAAGGGTCGACAACAGCATTTTTATCGAACTGGCCGGTATCAACGGCGGATTTTGGATAGCCAGCGAAAATGACTTGAAATAAAATAAGCCAACACACGTATTTTCTTATAGAAACCTGGGACGAGTATAATATTCGTCCCAGTAGAAACAAAGATCAATTAACAGCTCTCTATTTTACAACATTCAACAATTTCAGATAATTTAACATAATATCTCCAGGTGGCGACAAAACACTGAAGCCGTGACCGGGGACAAGTAGGCCCCTAACAGAGAAACATTTCTATCATTATCCTTCCATATATCATCCGTTTATTAAACAAAATCGCAGACATCGGACCCTTAGTTAAAGAACAAATCGGCAACCATTTAATTCCCGCAGTGAGCGGCTATTGGTCTCAGCATAATTTTTCACAATATTTGGAAGACCGTCACACGTTTGTTTCTTGAATTCGCAAAAAGAATAGGCCCCTATGTCTATCGTTTTTAATATAATAGAAATAATTTGACACTCGCGCAACTATTATGTTTTACACGAAGTTGTTTTTATTTACCATTCAGGAATATATGCTGTTTAGATTTGGTTTAGGTCACATTAACAACTCCATTTTGCGTATGCGTCGAAACTGCCGATCTCGCGCATAATGTTGCGTATCTGTTCATATTCATTCTAGCTATTGCCGACCGTGTGCGATCGAATTTAAGTTAGATCGTCTCATTTTAGAATTTGTGGGTGATTGTAAATCAGTTAGAATATCCGATCGTAAATCTCCCGAAAAAATGGGGTCGATCGTAAATCGAAAGATGATCGTATATATGGATCGCTTATCAGGCCTATCAGTTACTCTCCGGCTAAAAATACCCTACTGCATATACCCTAAAAAATTCAGCGCTGTTTGCACAACGAAGCTGAGGTGGTTTAACGTTTATCAATGAAGAAAATCACCGATCAACTGCCATAGAATATAATGTGAAACAAGGAAACCGGAATAGTACATTCATCAGATTGCCGATACCCAAAATGTGTTCTCATATATCTAGATAACAACGTGATGTAGAGACGCTATTTATTCGTCTTTGTACCGGTTATGCTCAGGAGAATCACATAGAATCATTATTATCTTGTGCATAAAAGGTGTTGGTCTCGAGTTGAATTACCGTAAACTACATAAATGCTACCTTTCTATACTATAGTACTATATATAAAAATTTGGTGTATTGTTGGGAAAATAATGTGATTTAAAAAGGTGTTTTGATCCTGGACAAGGGCACTAAAAACCACTAAAGAGATGTAGATGTAGATGTATTTTCACACGTAAAGCTTGAAATCTAGTGAACCTATATTATTCAATCTGTTTCCTTTAAAAAAAAAATGTAAAATTAAATCGGTGATCGTTATTTATTTTGGAATGAAGGCGCATTAGGAGACTGTTACCAACAAGTTCTAAGCTGACCTATTTTTGATGGAAATTTCTGGTGATTTTTTGATGAAAATCAGTGGCGATTCTAACTTGGGCGGTGCCCATCTTAATATAGGCAGGATTTCAACTGGGGGTGGGGGTTTCCAAGAGTTCAGTTCGCGTTCGAGTCCTAATGCCTACTGTACTTCGTAGGTCCTGTGACGAATAGTCACACTGCTCATGTTGAAGCATTGTCTGATCAAATTCTGAGAACTGACTGACTGACCAAAGAGCGTATACTAGAGCACATGTATATGGTCTGCAATGGAGAGTAATGAGACAAGAGGATAACTGAAATGCAGCTGGTTTGGCTTTTAATAGATTATACATGGTCTCAACATGTATACATGTACACAGTGTGAAAAGTAAACGGCTTCTAAATAAAATGAAAATCAATAAACTTGAAGATTATCCAAGACTTCAGTGAATTAATGTATACATGTGCATGCATACATGTACTTGTATGGAATCACTTGGGCACTCCAAACATATATATCGATTGGATTTTTTCCATGGCAACCTGCTCAACAAATTTGCAAAGATCTCATTTTCTGATTGGTAAATTTTGTCACAGGTCTTCCATTTATATACATGTACATTTCAACATTCAATATACAAACAACATTGTGGAGAAATGGGACAGCTTTTGTAGTGTACTGTCCATGAATTGTACCTAAGTACATGTACACTGTAACATGCTGTTCACATTGACGATGGTACATGAAAACATAATAACTGCAGCTAGTGATATAATGTCTCCATGTTTACATGTACATGTACAATATACATGTACGTACATGTGTTCTCTACCATAGATGCATCTGTGTTAATCAATACTCCACATGGAAGCTTACCGTTTTATTAAAATGGGTTATTTTTCAAACAAAATCACAAATGATTATTTTCGAGCAAAGATGATTCAGCAGCGCATCTGGAATTTCATTGTCCTTTAATACATCAGATTGTTGCCTTATTGTGGTCAGGTTGATTTACAAAGGTGTCCCTTCATTCAGTTTGAGCACCGAGACTAGCGTAGGTATTGATCGTGATTTATATTCATTCAACTCTCGTTGAAGCACAGTTCCGTGGATGCCGCCTGCCCCCACAGTTGATTCAGTTCACCTTACTCGTCTCACACGAGATTTCCCAGCTTGCATTTGACCTCAATATTAACATGTGTCTAAAGAAAGTTATTTTAGGCTGCCTCCAGATCTGCAAGAATTTCATTCAGTAAGATTGGAACCGACGATATCCTATCAAGGATTGAGCCAGTATTGTTATTGGCAAGAATAGTAGTTTTGGGATGGAGTTTGTGGAAATAATATACATCACTACTCTGACAGATATATGACTTTTCCGAATAACATAAATTGTTCGGCTGCTCGGGTATGCACTAATATAATCTTCCTAATGTTATTGAGATAACGCTTCTATCATTGATGTGTTACTGGTAGACAAGGTCTCCTGGTGGTACTGTTCAGTTGTCATGGTTGTCCAGTCAGTCACCAATGTGCAACTAATCAGTACCAGCCAATCAGTTTACATTTCATTTAGGGTATAACCTATAGTATTGGTTACCGATCAGTATAGCCTTCTAGTCAGAACTACACGGGGCTGCAAATTTGGAATCATGGTGGCTACTGCATATACTGCCACATGGTAACTGCACGGTACTGTCAGCCGGGACTTCAAGGTATAAAGCTTGAAATTTCCATGCAGTACCAATGGGTTAACAAGAGGTAACCAGCATGAAAATGAATGGTATTGAGTGGTAAAAACTGAATGTTGAAAGTCTGCCTGTGTATATGTATAGAGGCATCTTATAGTGAGGCTAGACTGCATGCTGATTTTAAGGTTGACACCATCAGTCTATAACACTGTATTATGGTACATGTAGTTCCCCGAATAAATCAATCTCCGGAACCGGAAGTGATATTTGAGGTAATAAAAAAGAGGGGTGGACGATTTATTGCAACTGAGTGAAAGCTGTGATTCGCAGATTTAGTGGGAGAAATAAATGATGAAGTTTGAATCATATTCAAGTGCCCAGTTTTTTATACTGCCACTTGTGAAAACTGTGTCCAGGACGATGCAAGTGATTTGTTTCAAACCATACTAAGGTGTGGATCAATCCAGTTAATTGCAGTTTTGTAATACTCCAGCATCAGCTGAATTATACCCTGTTAAATTATCAAACCAGACCTACCCATCAGTTAAGGCCCATTCTCACAATGCGATTTGTAGCAACAACTCGACCGGGGGAAATCCCCCGATTTGTAGCGTGCAACTAATCGCATGAAATAGGACCTGCTCTATTTCATACGACTTGTAGCATGCAACTAAAATCGTATGAATGTTCTCACAATGCAACTGAGTTGTATATTACAAGTTGTTACTACAAATCGCACCGTGAGAAATGGCCTTAGTTCAAATGATCAGTGCTCTAGAGTTGCTTCAAGGGAAGCTGGAGACTACTCACTCCAGTAAATGAGAAAGTATTCTCTCTTCCCGGAAGTGTAATTTTGCCGATGTTGTCATCTTGCCAGATCAATCAGCTGAGAAAATAATAATTCTGTTCCTAGATTCAAAGTTAGAGTTCAAGACTCAAAAAAAACAAAAAACAGTTCCAAGTTAATATGACGAGTCCGTAATACATGTACATCTAGACCTGTTACATACGGCCTTACTACGTCTATCCCCATTGGTTTGATCTGCCTAGACTGTAACACTGTCACAGATAGAGCACAGATACACATGATTGAGCGGGTGATACATTTTTTTTTACAAACAGGATCTACTAAAAATCAGGGCTGAATTTGCATTACGGTAAGCGATCCATATATACGATCATCTTTCGATTTACGATCGACCCCATTTTTTCGGGAGATTTACGATCGGATATTCTAACTGATTTACAATCACCCACAAATTCTAAAATGAGACGATCTAACTTAAATTCGATCGCACACGGTCGGCAATAGCTAGAATGAATATGAACAGATACGCAACATTATGCGCGAGATCGGCAGTATCGACGCATATGCAAAATGGAGTTGTTAATGTGACCTAAACCAAATCTAAACAGCATATATTCCTGAATGGTAAATAAAAACAACTTCGTGTAAAACATAATAGTTGCGCGAGTGTCAAATTATTTCTATTATATTAAAAACGATAGACATATTCTTTTTGCGAATTCAAGAAACAAACGTGTGACGGTCTTGCAAATATTGTGAAAAATTATGCTGAGACCAATAGCCGCTCACTGCGGGAATTAAATGGTTGCCGATTTGTTCTTTAACTAAGGGTCCGATGTCTGCGATTTTGTTTAATAAACGGATGATATATGGAAGGATAATGATAGAAATGTTTCTCTGTTAGGGGCCTACTTATCCCCCGTCACGGCTTCAGTGTTTTGTCGCCACCTGGAGATATTATGTAAAATTATCTGAAATTGTTGAATGTTGTAAAATAGAGAGCTGTTAATTGATCTTTGTTTCTACTGGGACGAATATTATACTCGTCCCAGGTTTCTATAAGAAAATACGTGTGTTGGCTTCTTTTGTTTCAAGTCATTTTCGCTGGCTATCCAAAATCCGCCGTTGATACCGGCCGGTTCGATAAAAATGCTGTTGTCGACCCTTCAATTCAGCGCTCGTGAAAGATCACAATGCTACATAAGATATTCCATTCCTTTTCTTCCGATAAAAGCCTTCAAAGCCAAGATAGAGCAAGTTTGAATGAGGGTGTTGTAAAAATTATATACGGGACAAACAGGCTCCACACATTAACACCAAAACCCCCTTCAATTGCCTCTTGCTGGTATATTTATTATTATTATTATTTACCATCAGTAAAGTCCACTTTATATGAAACAAACTTGAAATGATTGAGGTGTTCACATGGCAGGGCGTAATAGTATAACCCCTCAGACTTTCCAAGTCTTGACAGACTCTCCTTTGATATTTAAATTGTCAATGGCTACATTGTTTTGAGTCCTAACTCCTCTCACCAGTGTAACAATCTGTATTCACATTTACCTGGAGGTGTCTGGTGTGGGATAGTCTTGCAAATGAAGTGTTTAGTTTATTTTTAGCATGTCCAGCTGTGAGCATATTTGTTTTAATGATCTTGCCACGCTTCCCAGCTTGTCCTTCAGAGAAATCGACATCAAATGGAAGAATCCAAAGTCAAGATAGGGGTGTGCGGGAGGGTTAGGTTACCAGCAGAGGAAATTACACTAGTACTCCCTGTTAAATCAAGATAGAAGGGTCCAATACTATAGTCCACAGGGGGAATCTGGACTGCATCACGTGCAGCATGCAAGTTTCACCCAGACTAGAAATGACACTTATTCATATGCAAATGAGATCGTGTGTAACAACATAGAAGTGACTGCCGGGGGAATACCTTGCCCCTTCTGAAGCCCGGATTCAGCTCTGCGTGGGGATGCGCGTTGCAGTATTATGGTTTTTTTTGTTAATTAATGTGTGGCCCCTGTTTGTCCCGTATATAATTTTCACAACACCCTCATTCAAACTTGTTCTGTCTTGGCTTTGAAGGCTTTTAGCACTGTGATTGTTTGACAACAGCATTTTTATCGAACCGGTCGGTATCAACGGCGGATTTTGAATAGCCAGCGAAAATGACTTGAAACAAAAAAAAAACCAACACAGGTATTTTCTTATATAAACAAAGATCAATTAACAGTTATCTATTTTACAGCATTCAACGATTTCAGATAATTTAAGATAATAATAGGTGGCGACAAAACACTGAAGCCGTGACCGGGACAAGTAGGCCCTAACAGAGAAACAATTCTATCATTGTCCTTCCATATATCATCCGTTTATTAAATTATTATTATCAATCGCAGACATCGGACACACCACTCTAGGTTTTACAGAATGCACTGAATACATGTATATAAACAATGCAAAGCACATGGTAAGTTACAATAAATTCTATAACAGAGAAGGCCGCGCTGCGGGAAAGTAGATTTGACTCCACGCATTTTATAATAGTATACATCGCAAGGCAGGTTTCTGTATGCAACCGACTTTGAGCTCTCACCCTTCCTGGGCAGACGGGGGCCCACGTGCGTTACGCACGATCAATATACAGAGTAGGTCAGACAGGAAGATGGGGGGACACCTAGGGGTTTAGCATATACGGTTGACAAATAAGTTAACAATCGCGATCAACATCCGTCGAATGCCATGTATCAAATTTGTTATATAAATGTCATACAAATACGTAATATAATAATGTGTGGTTTGATATCATAACGAAGTCCTTATTCGTCTATCAAATTTCTTCAAACTATGAACATTTTAAGGAGCTTAATTCACCAAATTGTTCACCCGATTAATGTATCATTCTTTATGATATTTTGTCACATCGGACTTTTAATAAAACCAAATCAGTATGGTGAAATTTCTTTGTCGAAGTTTAATATTATATAGTTCATATCGTTTTCTTCCAAAAAATAATGTATTACGTTATGTAGGGCTATGGGTGAATCAGATTTCTTATAAACAAATTTATCTTATTAATGTACAATGCAATGACTATAATTATCGCGGCAATTTTTACGGTGTGAACTTGGGGAGATAATCGGATATATCGTGCTTTTCTCTCACTTCCGCGATCTAATGTTTTCGATCAAGCCGGTTTTTCTCGTCATTGCAGAGGGGAGTACGATCCAATTTTTACAATCAAGCATCCATTTTGGGACTAAAAAATCACTTCCGGCGATCGAATATTTGGATCGCTTACCGTATTACAACTTCCAATCATATTTTCCTCAAAAAATATCATGGGTGATCAATTTCTGATAGGGTAATCGATTTATTAGAGGAATTATCGTAACCAATCTGTGGGGGCATGTATTGTACATCAGGCAGTAGTCCAGATGAGTTTTGATACCGGTATACCAGTATCGATGCCCATACTCACGCGCCCAAATACTGTCAAACCAATTTGAATGTCGGGTAAATCTAAATTAAATCTACCTAACATCACTCTAATGGACTTATTTTTATTATTTATCGAATAAATAATTGATTATTTCCTGTGTACAGCAGGTGGAAAGACAAAATTTTCTAACTTGCATCGTGCTTCTTGACTATCCATGAAGGCCGCCATTTTAGCATGTTTTAAGCCCACTAGACATCGGTTTTGCGCAGAATGTTTACTTCCAGTTTTGCGGGTTTCTGATTCCGCTGAACCAGTGTCCCCCAAAAATGCCTGGATTAGTCCTTGTACATGAACATCTATCAATCATTAAATTTACAACAAAAATTACATTCACATACATGTAAACACCATGTACACAGGGCCAGGACATGGGGGTGGTACTGGTTCGCTTTCGCTTCAAAAGGGCACATCAGGGCTGGGGGTTCAGTGTACGAGAAAAAAGGGGGCAAATGGAGGGTTCCCTTCCATCTAAAATCATAGGCATTTGTATGAGACAATTTTTTATTTTTTCCAAAAAGGGGTCCAAACCCAGAAACCCCCCTCTTATACTTGGGCGATTGAGTGAATGGAATTTAACGTCGCTTTCAACAATATTTCAGCTATATCGCGACGAACCAACTAAGCACCACCCACTGTCTATACTTGGTTAACTCCTGGTGTTCATGTACACATACAATACAATCGCCCACAAATTGGATATACATGTAACAAGGACGAATCAATGTACCAGGAAATAGTACAAACATAGGATATGAGCATGACGAGTGAGGAACACTCACAGTGTCTTAGTGCCATCTGATAACTGTTCAGCAGAGCTGGTCTTCAATCCTAAATAAAATTCTACATATACACTATTTCTATTGTTCAATCACATACATGTACATGTAACTCTGAAGGACTAGAAATTGTAACCAGGTTGCAATTGTGCATCAGACTGATTGGTCCATATGTGTGACGTTGTTGTACACATCATATGTTTACAATGTACAATAGTGAAAGTATTGGTAGATTCACATTGCTGCATCTTCCTAAGCCTGTAATTAGCCTTCTGGTTATTGGATTATGTGACCACAAAACATGCGGCTGGCTTTCCTACCACACTAACTAACATATTGGTCTAATATATATTCACATCACAGTTGACTTGACATATACCATATGGATGCTGTGATTAAATACTATTCACCACTGCATAGCCAAGTGCATCATATGGTACATTGTTTGTCATGTTTACCTAGGTGAACATGGTGAATGGACATTTTCGTAACACAAATCATATGTATGCTGTCCAAGAGTCTAGCTGGGTTACAAACTGTGGGACACCAATATGAACAGTGAACAGATGACCTCAGCGAAGCTTCTGGCAGACATGTCTGCAAAGTAACACATATACATTTGTATATTAACAGTGAGGATATAAATCTGCACTGATAATTAAATATCAGTTACATATTAGTGTCACCTTACTAAATACTCCTGGCTATCATCACGATTCGTTTCCACTGATCAGCTAATCTACCCTGATATCTGATCAACTATTTTCTAATCCAGGTTACCGTGCAGGGTTCCTTACACTCCACCGTATGAATATGTAGTTCACATTTCTACACAGATGAATGAGTGCAGCCCAAGTATACAGGGTACATGTACAGTGGTGATTTTGGTGAAATAAATATTTCTGTTTTTGGTAAAATAAAACTGTGTACATACTGTTCAAAATGTAACAGTTCAGGCGATAACCCAGAGTGAGTGAGTTAAAGTAGTGGAGAAAGCACGAGTAACTGTCGATTCTTGAAAAAGATATACTTAGGTATTATGAGCCATGATGTTACCGTGGCTGCAGCTGTTCAGCATGCAGATTTGTCAGCATCACTAGGTCACTCAAATGTCACTGTGTGACATCATTTTCCTCTCAGTGAACTACACATGGCAAAACAGAAAACCTGTCGAAGTGGGCAGTTTATCAAATTTCTCTGACAAGATGATATTGCATCCGTTGTTCATGTATGGCGATCCCCCTATCAAATATATATATACTATGATGCTTTAGCAAACTTAGTTGCTGAAAAAACGGATAGGAAAGAGTTTACAAATCCATCGATTTTGAGGCTGATTACATCTTTAATATTACGGTTTATCAGAGAGGGTCTTCTACATGTGAATTTGAGAAACCTCCAGGAGTAACCATCATTACAGCACAGCTAGGCCTGTACATAGACACTGTACCTAACGTGCAATGTACCATTTCAGGTGAGAATTGAGGGTTGAGAAATTAATAAATGCGCAACAGGTACAAACTGTCAATTCTAGGTTACATTGAAAATATTTCTGATACGTCATGTATGTCCTAAATTTGGCCATGATTAAGTTCATGTCAATGTGCATGGATTTGGATATTAATCCCACATAGCCTAAAGCAGATGCGAGTGTTAGTTTGGTTTAATGTCATATTCAAGTTTATTTCATTCATATCATATGGTGACAGCCAGTTTGGTTGGTGGAGGAAGCTGGAGTACCTGGAGAGAACCACCGCCCATGGCAAGTAAACTGGTAAACTAGATCACACACGCACCAGCGGGGCTAGAACCCAAGCCAGTTCAGCGGTGTGAGGCTACATGTAGCAGCCGTAAGCGAAGCGCCTTATAGACCACTCGACCACCGAGTGATGCGAGTGGGGGTGGATAGGGGCTAATTCTATCCCTGGTGGTCCGATAATAAGAACAATTTAGAGCAGAAACTTTTTTACTTTATAATAATATTATATCGGGGTCAATCGAAGGCTACTTGCTAAGATGGCAGCTAATTGTCCTGAAACCTGATCACGTACATGTAGGCCCCCTACATCCAAGACAATAAAATCTCACTTCTATCACTTGATGCGATGCAGGCCCCCAACATCCATGACAATTAATGGCTGGTGGGGATCTTTATACAATTCAATAAGCCTGTCACCTCCTTCATGTAACATGACATCAACTTAATTGCCAGGGCGAGGTCCATAGCCTGGACACCTGGAAGATCAAGCTTTATTTTGGTGTATCAGGTTACATATAGGGCTTCAAACCTTGCGGCACACGTACTTTGTGTTGAAAATGACAATTTGATTGGTTTCGTGTTACATTAGTGATGTTAGATTTCTGGAAAAGTGTCCACGTGTCACGCAGATGAATACACAATTCATCACGTGATTGAGAGAGATATAATATGTCATCAGGGTTTTGGACCATTGTCATTAGACAACATGGAAAGTAAATGTAAATGGCAAAGCTACATGTATTTGTGACTCACATTCTGAGATTACATACAAAATTACACTGTTAGGACTGATGAAGAAATTACTTGTGATGGCAACAGGTGAGCATATCAAAAGTGTACAATGGTAAAATCTTTTACAAGATAAGGGGCAAGGCTCAGTGCCTGCAGGCTAGGGGAATTGATGAGAGAAAATTGGCCAAGTCAAACATTGAGAAAATATTGATATTTGATCACATACATGTAGGATGTGCACATCTTCATGCTTAGCAAGCATAGTAAGTTTTAGTCCACCTAGGGGGCTGAGAAAATCATCAGACAACTTCACAAGAGAGATCCTAACACCCATTCGATATTGTACAGATGGACATACATGTACATGAAGCATTTACTAATAATACATGTACATGTACCAAAGCAAACCTACATGTACATACATGTAAACTCATGTGAGACAAATGTTATGTTTTTGTGTCTTTTTCTTCGAAATTTACCCTTTTCCGAATGAGAGTACAGTAATCCAAAATTATTCTATTTTCACTAGATACAGGTATCCCATGTAGTGAAGTGGATGCAAACATTCCTAATTACAATGATTATAATCCCAAGCAATATAGAGTGGCAATTATCCACCCAACGATTTATTAAGTCATTCTGATTTTCACTGGTAACAATATTTCAAATTGGCCTCTAGGTAGCACCACCTACAGGTACATGTATAGTCAATGTGGATGGAACACAATATCAAATTGCGGGGGGGAGGGGGGGGAGATTTGGCTTAATGTCAGACTCAAGGTTGTTTCACTCATATGGTGACAGTCAGTTTGGTTGGTGGAGGAAGCCGGAGTACCCGGAGAGAACCACCGCCCGTCACCGAGTAACTAACAAACTTCAACACATGGACCAGCTGGGCTCAAACCCATGCCGGTTCAGCGGTGTGAGGCTAGTGGTCACCAGCGAAGTACGTTAGACCACTCGGCCACCCACAATATCAAGTGATATCGTGTGGCAAAATATTCACCACTAAAGTTTCGTGGAAATGAATGTTACATCTCTGGTGGTGCCACCTACATGTATGGGCATATGTGGATAGAGCATGATTTCAGGTGACATATTATGGTATGGTACATGTATACCAAATCTGGAAAAATTTACCATCATGTCGTTCTAATTTCACAGTCTAGAAACAAAATTTCTTAGTTTGGCCTCCAGGTGGCACAACCCATGTTTGTCGCGTATGGAAAGGAATACCAATCAACATCTTGTGGCAAGATATCAATACGTGTACCAAGTTTGAGAAAATCCATAGTCATTCTATTTTTTCTTATAGTCGTGGAACCAAGTTTTATGTTGGCTCCAGTTGACGCAACCTTTGGACATACATGAATAAAGTGGGAACCCAAGCGACACCTTGCCTTGTGGCATGATATTCACACACCAAATTAAGTCATTCTACTTTCATTGTCAGAAAATGAAATTCCAGTTGGCCCTCAGGTGCCGCCACCTATGGATGTGTGTGGATGGAATGCAATCCCAAATGACATCTTAAGTGGCTAGACATCCACATACCAAATTTGGACAGAATTGGTTCAGACTTCAGTCACTCAGATTTTATTGTCTGGAAACAAAAAATACAGTTGGACCCAGGTAACAAAACCTTTGGGCACATGTGAAGGAAGAGATCCAAAAGACACATTGTGGCATGATATCCACATAACAAAAATGAAAGAATAAGTGAAGTCGTTCTGACTGTACTATTGTCCAGAAACCTATGTGGATGAAAATATATGTGGATGAAACACGATCCTAAGAATCATCCTGAGGCATGTAGCCATACATGTACACTAAATTTGGATGGCATCTAAAAGTTATTCCAATTTTTTAGTCCAAACACCAAATTAAGGAGGTATAATGAGATGGTCAAACTTTAAACATTCATATCTCACTTGTCAGTGATTTTAAACCAGGCCACAATCTCTGTGAAAGTTCATTCATCTGTATGGGATACTCCCAAGTCCCTCTTATAGTTTTTTTTTCTTACAATAGCCAAGTCTGAGGGCAACAATACATGTATGTCTAGACTTAAGCCCTTTCAGCTGCACAAAGACTCAGACAATAGCTCCCTACATGAAGTATCTACCAAATAAAGGAATAGATGCAAATGACAATATCCAAAACAGTACGGATGTCATACACTGAACCAATGGCTAGTCACTACATGTACTTTTGACCCTCCACAGTAATGCTGCTTTACCACAGGTTCAAATGGAAAATTTGCATGTAAGGGACACTGGGGGAAATAGCAAGTTCCCAGTACTGGACAGAACCAAACAACAATAGGTGTCTTCCCCTGGAAAGGAGCATTATGCACAACATATTTGAAGTTCTCTTGATTGATAAAGGTACATGTATCTGAAAGTTATCCAACAGACAAGAAAGGTGGGGGGGGGGGGGGAAAGAAACTAAACACATAAGGCATCACTAGGGTTGCCTAATTACATGAGAATTGTGGGATTCCCCCTCCCCCACACAAGTTGTGGTACATGTGCACACTAGTATCAGTGTTGTGTGAAACCACAGACGATTGTCTACAAAAACGTCGTCCATTTGACTTTATAAAACCTATAGATACAATATTATATGTCTGATACTTTCAAAGAAGAATTTGGCATTCAAACAGTTGTCATAAATTGTAAGTTTGTTGTTCATTGTGAATGTTATGTACTCAGGACAATCCATTCCTACATGTACATCAATTTGATCAAGCTACATGTAATTAATGATTTCAATATCAGGTATGACAATGTATGTATGTACAGTGTACATCAATCACTGCATGTACATGAATGTACATTTAGAATGATAAAGTACATTAACAGAATTTACAAACAAATACACATTATACTCTAGCAGGTCTATTCACAATCACCTTATGCAGACAGTCAATGGAATAGCCCATGGCCAATTAGTAACCACTTAATCCCAGGAGTGAACCAGGGTCAATAACTGAATATAGAACTCGTGGCAAATCAATTAATCATAATAATCCCATCAAACAAATCAGGATTTATTGTAAATGGATGATGGACTTAGTTACAGACTTTGGTACATGTAGCAAGTAGATCAGTATTGAGCAGGGCGATGGGAAAACATGATAATGATGGTGACCGTGGGATTCCGCAGAGCCCTGGACTACACTGACCTCCTGGGGTAATGGATCACTTTCACCGAAATGTACCTCACTGATACATCATGTGCATTCATTTCAGCAGTCATACGATTAAAACATGTCTGTGTGCACCCCAAAAAAGATATGTGTTCAATTCAATCACATACATGTAACCCCCCACATTACAGGAGTTTGGACAGTTGGGCACACATCAGAGAAACTCGTAGTCCGACTAAAATAACCCTGTCAGCTCCACTCAAATTCTGTCTTGTTGGAACAATAAAAAATATGCCGAGACAGACACGCTTTTCGTGCTCCTAAAACACTTGGAAAATTGTGGAATTCGGAAACGTTTACGAATTCAACAAGTTTGAAACCCAAATCCACCCTTATTTCACGTAAAATGTGATCGGGCGTTCGTCTTAGCAATCGGATATAATTTTTTTGTGCCAACAGGTGGCAGCACCTTTTTCTATGGCATTTTATTGCGAAATTTGGAAATTCTACCTGGTGTTTTTTTTCTACAGGTGAGAAAATGTGTGCTCTGTCCTATCTCGCCCATGCTTTGACATGTTCCGAATTCGGGAATGTTGACAAATTTGGCAATCTTTCTGTTTCCGAATTCAGTAACTAGACAACATTTCTGAATTCCGCAATTTCCTGAAGTGAAAACACTTCCTCAGCGAGCACATTTCTTCTAACTGTTCAAACACATCATTGTGAGCCAGTGTATCGATTGATCTGTTTAGGATTGATACATCGTTACATATACTAGTTCTGGATATAAGATCAAGGGGTTTCCTCTAAATAAAACCAATCAGTGAACGTACTAAGCTAGCTGATTACACCAATCCGCCGCGAGGTATGAGATGTGACAGGTTTGAATTTCATTGCTGGCCAAACTACTTTGATGTTGGACTGAAATCGACATCGGAAGTCAAAGCCAAATCCTCAGGCTTGGGATACCAACATGCTAATTCAAAATATGCACAGGGGATGAAATGCAGAAGACTATATGACAGAGGCATCAACTCAAGAACTCAATCGAATCACCAAAACTGTCCAGGTGAACCCTTTGCAAGGATTGATTTGCGACTCTCCTGCTTTTTTCAAACGGCAAGGTCTGATGAGATAATTTCCTTAAGGCGAGTCAGTTTCTCTGGCTTGTCATGCGGGCTGTCATATGATTGAAATCAACATGAAATAGCTGGAAAAGAGATGTCTGCAAGATAAAACGACAGGGGGCCGGAAAAAACTCAAACTCTACCTGTGACAGGCATGCGGGGGGGGTGTCAAATTTTCCTATCACAGCTCAGACTCGAGGTAGGTGTCAATGTGTAAATATAATTGGGCCTTCGGCACCCTGCATCTTCGGGAACTCAAGCTGGCAAAATGATTAAACGGAAGAGAAAACATATGACAATTCGATACATTTTGACCAACCAGAGTTTCTTCGTCCATGTACTATCTCTCATGACTGTTTTTTCGCTGACGAAATGTATGGAGAAAACATTGACTGGTTTTCTCGTTTTGCTGCCTTTTCGACACATTGAAATAATTTGACCGCAATTTTTATATCGGGACCTCTCTGATCACGTGAATAAACACACGACACTATTGGTTAGAACTGGAAAGGATCAATTTCTGATGATGTGTGAGCAGAAAGGTCAACCACATTCAGCACATGTTTTTGCCAACTGTGGAGAAAGAAACCTGACCTTTTTGTTGACAAAATCTGTGTTTGAAGGCAGATTCTGTCTAATTAGGGGAGTCATTAGGTGGTTATCATAGTGGTGAAGATGCCAAATCATATTATTTATTCGATAACGTGATGTATGGCTCTGTCTCAATTCCTCACGCCATGTGCAGAGAAAGATCTAAATCGACTGAGGTTATTTTTTTTTCTTTTACATTTTGGTCTGACAACTCCCTTTGGGCGCAGAGGGGTCAACAACAATTATCAATACAAAGTAAATTACACCCCTCCAGTCGAAGTTTTCAGACTACCCAATCGGGAAATAACAGAACATTTACAACATAGGTTATTCTTGTTGTTGTTATAGACCTATCCATGGCAGAAGCAAAGCTTGGATTTGGGGATGGAATAAAATGGTGCCGGCACCTGTCCCAGACAGGTAGCCTTTGCCGGCGACAGGCAGAAAATAATATACCTGTCAGTCTCTTGCGACAGGTGGAATATTTATCATACATAAAGTATTTTTTTATGCATCAAGTCTGTGAAGATTGCAATAGCTGTCATAAGGCAGTACTTATAATTACTTATGTTTAATTACTCAACAGGATAATCTTCTTGGCCTTTTACTGAAACGCTATCCCACAAACCAACAGAAATGATGTGTCAGGAAGTCGAGTCACCGCTACAAGCTATTCACTTCATGAATGTCATTTCTATCGGTTTCTAGGATAGCTTTCTTGAGTTAAAAAATGACAGGTGAGATAGGCAGAATCAATAGTTGAGTCACCTTAATACTTACCGTTAGCGGCAGGAGTAATAATTTTTTTTATATTCTATCAGCAGTTATGCAGAAAAGCGACACTGAAGATAGGAGTGATAAAAAGTTGGGTTTAGAGCTTTCGTTGTTCTATTTTCAGAATCTGTCTAAAATGGGTTTCTTCTCTTTTCTTTGTATATGAATAGTATATGGTAGTGTGTAACAACAATAACACTGATTAATCAGCATTGTTATAGCCTAGTGTGACCAATTAGCAACCAACTTTACTGCATTTTTTCAGCTTTGTCAAAAACTAAATCATCCCTGGACCAAAGACTAACTCACATGGAATAAAGAACCTGTTAGGATTATTTCTGTATCATTTTGTCATTGTTTCCAATCAAACTTTCAGGTTTGGATGCCCATAAGTGCATCTACTCCGTTTTTTTGCCCATCAGACCACTACCTTGAACATAAAAGGGGCAGGGTGCCAGTCTGTTGTAAAGGGGCACTCTTTGCATGGACGAGGAATAAAAGGGCATGTTGGAGCACTGTGATCCGCGATATCTTTAGATATTACCATTCATATCTGTTTAATCACAGGCACTGAAACAATGGATTGAAAGAAGGAGCCTACACTCAATACAGACAGTATATCTACCCACATTTTCTTCGGTAAAATTTCAAATGAACATAATGATTATGTTACCGCATACATGTACTACGTACTACCTAAATTCTTCTACAAATGAAGAGAGGAGACTAAAACAGTTATGCTGGTTATTATTTCGTAATAGCGCGTCTATCATTGGTGACAGATGTAACTTTCATGATTTTGAATTGCCCCCAAAAAACAAGACTGTTATAGATGTATCAATGACAGTGTGATGATAGCTGGAAATTTGAAATTGTAGGAGTGTGAAGTTTGTCGGTCACTAGCGACAAACAAATTGATGACTTCTCTGTGTCACTTTTCAGCAGGCCTCTCATTTTGAGGAGAGTGATTAAGGTTAAAGGATACAATCACTCGCCTCAAAATGAGAGCCCTGTTTGAGGTAAAATAAATGCACTTCAATAGACTTACTAAGGCACTCTCTGTAAAATGGTCATAAATAGTTCAGTGTTTTATACAGTAAAATTTGTTGAGTCCTTATTTGATTTTTTTTTTGTTGAAAATTTATTGATTTGAAAAATTTGCAAGAAACTGCAAAGAAGTAAGGGCTAGAGTGTTCAGATGGTGTTTGGTATATCCAACTCTAAGAGTGTTACATCTCGACACAAATCCAGATAATATATAATAATATTTGACTTTTTGGCCAAATTTAAAAAAAAAATTATGAGTCCTTCTGAGGGGCGCATTGATAACACGGTAACAGTGTATCCTCTACCACTGTGATATTCTGAGCTCTCATGATCATGAACTGGACAGGAATAATTTCCAAGATATCAAGTTGAGAAAAATATTTACTGATCAAATCATTTGCCATATGCCTATGATTACCGAGTATAATTTCTGAAACTAAAATCTTTTGAAAAAGATGGCGCAGAATAAAGACAATAGTGGTTTGTAATGTATAAACTTCATTTCATTCTGTTGGATAGTTTTTTGTGCAGGGGGAATTTAAGTTCCCAACCCATGCTATTAAGACCCACACGCTAATTGGTCACTGTATATAGCCTAGGCCTAGGCTATTGATTCGAGATTGATTTATCAGCATCAATGATCATTTTATTGATTTGAGAAGAAGCCCTATGCTATGGTTGTTACTTTCCAATCGGGATATGTCCATAAACATTCTTTGTCACTTTATTTCTCGTTCTAGATTTATTTCCAGTTCAAGCGGTTACTCCTGACCGATGACTGTATTCTTGTGTTCAACTGTCAAAACTGCAAAACCCTAAAAAATATTTAAAAAACAAGAAATATACGGCTATGGATGTCAGTGAAAATCTTACCATCTTTCCATGGATTGGGTGGTTCCATGTATCCCAACACCATGGAATGTGAGTCTGGAAAATAGACCGAAAGTCCTTTTCCTTTTGAGGGTCTTGAATCATTGGAACAAGCATTGTTTGAGGTCCTATTTTCGTGTACCCCCGACCCGCCTCCATCCGATGTGTTTACTTCCTGTCCGTCAGTCACGGGTTGATCTTCAGTATTTCGGGTTTCTGGTCCACCAGACCCAGATGCCACGCGTGCAGACGGCTCTGTCATTCTCATTTGAGCATAATAAAGTCTTTCTCTTCTCGGTTATTCCAGAATTCTCAAATAAAACACAAAACAAGTTTCAGCAAAAGTACTGAATTCAGCCAGGCGAACTCACCATCTTTATTTTATCGACATGCGCAGTCGACGTTTTTGCACAGCTGCGAATGATCGCGTGCCAGTTTGCAATAGAGGTTTCGATTGGCCAGACCTACACAATCTGCCAATGAAATCGCCTCTCTCATTCTCCCTACAGAATACAAAAAGGCGGCCATTTATGAAAGAGAAGTGATTTGATTTCCTTATTTATGTATGTAAATATTCAATATTTGACTTCTGGAAGCCGTTTTAGCAATTCATAACTACGGGTTTTCTGTTTCAGGCGGTCTCTGTAACTCTTATATCATTATCAGTCCTCAAATGTTTGAGTTTGCAACACTTTGCTTTGCTGCCTTTGGACTGTAAATTATCAAAACAACAACAACAACAACAACATATAACGAAAATACTCTAATTTTGTAATTAACGAAAATAAATAATTTCTAAATGATAAAAATATGTCAACAACAGGGCCTGTCTGTCCCAGATAATATTTCCGAGACAATTTTGGCGATATTTCAGGGACAATTTATCGTAAAACATTGAAACTTCACACAGTAGATAAACTAAAAAATACTATTCCCCCCCCCCCCATATTTCATTAAAATCTGTTGAGAATTGACGAAAATTACCACATACAGTCTGCTCAATTAGCCACAGCAATGCTGAGCCTGCAGCAAAAGTAACTGCGTTAGCAGTTTTTAACATTGTGTTAAGGGAATAGAGGACGTTCATTTCTAGAGGTTGAATTTTTTTTAAAATTTCAGGATTTTTTCACCCGGTTAGGAGAAGATGATCCATGAAAAAAAAATATACGATACGATACGATACGAATTTTATTACGATCAAAGTAAACGTACAGTGATGAAGGGGAAGTAACTTCCAACATAAACAAAAACACTGATTTCAGCAATTATGAACACATACACTGGTCATGCTGGTAGGATGGACAATTCCAATAACTCAGTGATGTTTACATACAGTACAAATTGTGTTGAGAGTGTGGAAAGCTATAGCATAAAACAATGATTTTATGCTTGGTACGATATTTATTTATATGAAATCACACCATACCACAACTGTCTACGAAACTAACACTTACCATGTTGCAATTACAAGTATGAACTAATTTCTGGCAGGGGGTCTGGTGAGCATTTTGGTTCTTAACATTAGCATTTCATTAATGAACTTTCCGATTGTGGGTGTTATATTGGCCTCACTGTTGAGAATAAACAGAAGTTTTTCATTGTATGTCATGTTTGCAAAGTGGGTGTTATGAGTTTGTATAATTTCATAGAATATTTTTCGCTTGGGTTCTAGAGATGAACACATACAAAGAAAATGTAACTCATCTTCCACAGAATTTGAATTACATAGTCTGCATATTCTGTTAATTCTATCTGTTTTTGTAGCCCTTTTCTATTGCTAAATTATGTGCGCTTATTCTTAGTTTTGTAATGGCCTGCCTGTAATTTTGGTTTGTAACTCTTAAAATCTGTTGGTATCTGTTTGTAGCATGACAGTTTTACTGTTTGTTGGATTTTTTTAATGGAGTAGTTGTTGTAAGAAGTTGACATTCGCTCTTTGCATTGCTCGATTGTTGGACAGTTTTTAAGATCAAAGTGTTTATAAAGGGTTGGAATATAGCTGTACCATGAAAGTTTATTACTTTGGTGCAATTGCTTACTACATAAGTAAGCATCACTGAGCAAATAGTTATCTATAGTGTTCTCCAGTCTTTCATTGTATTTTAAGATAGCAGTGTTTATATCTATTGTAAGTGACTGGCGACCAAGTTCACGTTTGCATGCAACATTGGTACTGTATTTTTTAAGTTTTTCAAAGGGTTCATTTTCATTTCTTGGGGTCACCATACTCGTTAAAAAAATATGGCAGCCAAATGCATGTATACCACTTAAAAGCCATAACACTGAATACATAGGGAAATTTGATTTTTTTTCTTCTTAGATGTTCAATAAATCATACTTCCCAAGGTCAAATTTTCCCCATTTTGCTATATAATACTAAACACATATAGTGCTTGTTAAATATGTAATAAAAACAGGGGGACACCATACTTTCTTAGAAAATATTAGCGGTATAACAGATAAACGGAGCCTTTTCAGTCCTATTTCCAGGAGGGGGTGGGGGTGGGGAATCGGGGTGGGTGTGGAGAATATTATTGAAGATCAATTTATTAGCCATTCAGAAGTTTTGTTTCAGTTGAAACTGAATAAGAGTGAATTTGGGGGGTATTCCGGAGGAATAATTTTTAATCTATGGAGCACTTTGCACCCTTCAACCGTTGAATTTAAAATGCCAATTTTGTGGTCCATCCCATCACACTATCGAACCACCAGTAAAACGCATAAATGGTTGTGTTGTGTCTTTTGTTGATTTTTATTCCATTTTGATATGTCTGGGTACTTTTGTTAGGAAATTCAGCTTGTTTTGAAAAATTTGACAAATGACCATGTTGTAGCCCCATAAGAGCAGGAAAATGAACGTCCTCTACTCCCTTAAATGAGGAATATGTCAATGCCAAAAGAATTTTTGCTGCAGCAGGAATCATAATTGTGGGGCTGACCTACCATGCTAATTTGGGGCCTCGATGACGATCTGCCAAATTATACATGCAGGCTTGACGTCATGACGTCAAAAAGTAACCCACAAATCTCTCATCTAATTTTTGTTTTTGCGATTTATTGAGAACTACTCGAAGGATTTTATTGATACTTTGGAATAAAATTAGTAGTAGGCCTATAGTTCATCTACTGTGTGAAGTTTCAGTGTTGTCAGATAAATCAGCCCCCACCATTAGGATTCCTGCTGCAGCAAAAATTCTAGTTGCATTGAAATATGCCCTATTTAAAATAATGTTAAAAACTACTCAGGCAAATTTACTTTAGCTACGGCATTGGCCTCGACATTGCCCATTGCTTTGGCTAATTGAGGGGACTGTAATTTGTCTCTGAAATATTGCCGAAAACGTATTGGATATATTATCTGGGACAGAAAGTAGGCCTATGCCTGCAGATACATGTATATGGTGCAAAAGGCAGATCTCTCAAGTTATTATTTTGCCAAGGTGTGAGATTTGGGCATAACTGCCCAGAACATACGAGCCCCCAAAAATGTGAATTTCTAGGCATCTTTTCATACAAGTTTTCACATTTTTGTTTCATATGACACTATCATTATGCATTTTGCCCTTCAAAGAGGGTATAAATGGATACTTTATAACCAAATCTAGGGAAATTTTGAAAGTACTCTCTTTTTTTTTTGCAAACTGGAGCAATGTTGAATGATTCTTGGTTAAATAATTTCATGACAATACCCAGATGCATGAGATTTTGATATAGCTGTGTGAGAGCGTGAGACAAATGCCAAATGCGCGAGTCTCACTCCGAATGCGTGAGGGTTGATAGGTCTAAAAGGGGATTATTAAAATTACCACTATCAGATAAAGTACATGTATCCCCTCTGGGATATATTTGAGCACAGATTTTGCAATTTTTAAAGAATTTTGGCACATGCATGAATTTGAGAGAGGAACAACAAAAATTGCACCTCTGTTCAAACAAACTACTGTTTGTCTCAGAAAAAATCCAAGATGTCTACTCTGATTTTAATATCATGAAATAAAGATAACCGTACTCTGAAACTTGTATGTCAGGTACTCTGAAACTTGTATGTTAGGTCCAACTTGCATTGACTAATTTTTCAGCCAAAATGATAGCACAAGATCAAGTAGAACAGGTTGAAATACCCCAGTTGGTTTACAGTACCTCTTAGGGTAACCTCTTACGGTAGCTCTGGTGGGGCTTTTGTTCTATATCTTGCGAACAAGTCCCCGGCGCCAAGCCATTCATCAGCCATAGTTGTTGGGAAAATGTTTATCAGAAACAGTCCAGTTTTAGCTTCATGGCAGACTTCCATTTTGAACAACTCATAATGGCTCTGCATACAGATTATGCACCACCACAACACCGGGCTTCTGCAGATGCGTTCGGTCTGCCATTTTCTGATAAACAAGACCTGAATATAAAGGTGAGATTATACAGAATCAAATTATTTGATTGTTTGTGACTAACGGATTCAAAAAATATGAGCCGTCCAGCATTTTTCCAACAACTAAGGCTGGTTAATAAACTACAGTTATACCTCAATCAGGGTATCAGGTGCTATATTCAACGGAATCTTACCTCATGTGCTTCACATATTCCAAGCTTTCAAACCGGGAGGGTTTCTTCAGACACCGAATACATTACCTTCATTGTTGTGTTAGGCTGGTTAAAATTAATTTCCTGTTTAACATAATTTTTTGAGAAAAATCTGGATAGGGCGGATGGTGGGCTGTTCAAATCGCTTTTTGTCCGTGGTCCGTCGTCCATCCGTAAACAATTCTTGTTATCGCGATTTCTCAGGAACTACTGCATGGATCTTTCTCAAATTTGGTACACAGGTTCCCCTTGGGGTCTAGTTGTGCAAGATACCTTTTCTGGTCCGATTCGAAAATCCAATATGGCCACCGGGCAGCCATCTTGGATTTCCCATGAAACTTTGTTATCGCGATTTCTCAGGAACTACTGTGTGGATCTTTCTCAAATTTGGTACACAGGTTCCCCTTGGGGCCTAGTTGTGCAAGAGTACAGTTTCTAGAAATCTTGAAACTCCTTAACCCTACCTGGCCTGGGTGGGGGACGGAAAGTGCCCCCCCTAGTGAACTTTACTCTGCTGCTCCGAAACGACAAAACCGAGGAGGCTGAAACTTGGTGACTTTTAAGCTTATCTTATTGGGGTCATTTTGAGTCTATTTATGCAAAACTAATTATTCTCTATTTTATAAGATTTTTTTCGAGAGAAAAATCTGAAAAATGAAAATTTCGAAAAAATAGACCCAAAAAAGGCAGAAAAATGGCTTCCGAGAAGATGACCTCACTGTCACGTCATCATGGTGGCCATCTTGGATTTTTTTACATTTTCCGGTAGAGCTTGAACCCAAGATACTGTGTGGTAAGTTTCAGCGCTCTAGCCTTAGTGGTAGAGAAAATATATAGGGGGGGCACTTTCCGCCCCCCCCCCAGGCTGCGACACACCCCAAATCGCCCAGGCCAGGTAGGGTTAAACTTAGAAAAATCATATCTTGGTGTTTTCCAATGTCCCCTTTTCGATCTTTTTCGCTCAGATTCGAAATTCTGTAAACAAAATTACAAATCAATCGTTTGTTCTTAGTAACAATGGACAAAAAGGTCCTCTTGTCATTAGCTTACAATTATCGGACAATGGTGGGCGCCAACATCCTTCAGGATTCGACTGTTTCTGTCATGGACACTGACAGGAAATTCTGGAAATGAATTAGAACTCGGCCGAGTTGTACCATATAGAATAGAATAGAATATATCTTTATTGTATGCTCATATCTCAAAGGGTTGACATATACAGAGAATCTTAAATTGGCAATGCATGGTGTCCTTGCTATATACCGGTCGACGATCTGACAATCTCGACTTCAGACTTCAAACTAGATGCATTGCCGGGGGAATGGTGTAAACTAGTTTATTGAACAGAAAAGTCATGTGGTTTGTATCTGGATCTAGTTTCATTGTATTTTCGTGTAATTTTATTGAGAATCCTACTTTTTGTTTTGCTGTAGTAAGTAGCTTGACTTGGGCCTTGGAGACTAGACTACAAAAATGCGGAAAAAATAAAAACTAAAATTTGGGGCGGGAGAATATTGCAGGATGGGCAGTGATGCTGAACAGGAATATTATTTTAACCAGCCTTAAAACCAGATTAATGCAACTACTCTTACCGCAATGTTTTCACAGCTTGGGCAGCGCCATTTTTTATTCCCGAGCTGTAACCAAAAGGACAAATTTTTGTCGGCAGTTTCAAAACTTAGCTTTTTTTCATCTCCCAAACTGCTTACTCTTCCATCTTTTATGAGCAGGTTGAGAGTGCGCATCATAAACTCTGCCACATTTTGAAGTATTTTTATGAAACCATTTTTATGAAAGCATTCCACATATATTAGACGTGTGTTAATATTATCAGTCAAAATGAATTAAATACTGCACGAATTGTGAACAAAACAAATCAGACATTTTATGTTTGCAGAGTTTGTGATGTGAACTCCTAACCTGCTCATGAAAGATGGAGCATCAGCAGAGTATGCGCTAATATGATCAATTTGGTAGATGAAGAAAAGTTAACTTTTGCAACTTGCTGCCAAAACTTGGTCCTTTTACGTGTAGTTGCAGATCCTCTCAGAATTGGAATAAAAAATGGCACTGCCCGTGCTGTAAAAATTTTTTTATGAGATTTGTTGAAATAATCTAGTTTGCCCATAAAAACAACAACAACGAATGCGTTGAGTGGTTTCTTTAAACGATCAGTCGGCTGAACTGCATCAGTTGTCTGACTATAATAAGTAGGTGGGGTGAAGGGTGAAGGAAGGGTTTGAAAGCCTGGAATACGTGAAGCATGTGGGGAAGGAATTCCGTTTCATATAGCACCCGATACCCCGGTTGAGGTATAACTGTATACCCCTACAGACGTATTATTCATCATAAGTGGTACTGTACATCAACTGCAAGGCTCGAAATAAGGGGTATTTACATGAAAAATGCATGTAGATTTTCTGCTGTGCATGTAGAATTTAGAAGAAATAGTAATGTATTTGATATAGAAGGGTGCACACTTAAGCCAAATGTGCATGTAGATAATTTTGTTTAATTCGAACCTTGAACTGGATTATTCCACTTAAGGATGTCCGCTGGTGGTTTTTGACTTTGGCAGCCATTTTGCCTGTTTTTCTATTGGGTTATCTCCCTTCCCTAGGTTAAGAGATGGGGATTTTCTTTAAAAGCCTTCTAGCCGAGAATTTTGCACACCAACATCCATCCAATTTGCTAAATTTTTATAGACATTGTGATTATCTGCAAACAGTTAGAATATAAGAAAAAGTTAAATACTATTTATATGAATTTTTCATGAATACGGTAATTTCCCTATTAATTCGTGATGTAGTGATGAAACTCAGCACTCCAAAAATTGGCTACTTTCGAATTATTTGTTGAGCAAATTCTAGAAAAACGCGAGTGTTCGAATTAAATGTCGCGCCGACTTTCACGGAGAATCCAAAATGGCGGACCGCTTCGCCGTGGTCGTAGTGATCGTATTTATTACCGTGTATTAACTTTGATATCTCATCAGTTTCCATAAAATGCAGTGTATGATGTCAGAAAATCTCCTCTACCCTGATAAAGGCGTCTAATTTTATTCGAGGAAATCGAGCATATTTATCGAGTGACGAGTTCAGCACGATCATGCAGATTTTTGAGCTGACGTCCATAAATTCGCGTCCATAATAACATCGTAAAAATAGGCCAAAACATTGAACGTATTCCTTCCTTTTTGTTCAGTATTAGCTATGATCTATATTATGAAACCTAACTGACATGGAATTGAATGAATGTTCTGGAAATATAAAACTATACACATATTAGAGTATTCCATGTTCGAGTCGTTCGGTATGTCGACGTTGTTGTTGTGAACCCTGAAAATGAACCAACAGCAAATTTGTGTAGGATTGTATCACGAAGTTTTAGACAGATTAGCGGACTGTCATAGACTTTTTGATCTTCACTGTGCATGATTTTACACACACCATCCAGGACTTGAATAAATATCCCGGACCTATGACACGAAATTAATGTTGAATTAACGGCGGATTGTACAAGAGAACCGAGTGTCAGTCGGCAATACACGTTTCGATTGGTTTGTTTCAAGTATGAGACTATCTATTACGGTATCGGTACTGTAACAGTTTACTAAAAGTAAAAGTCGAAGTATGATATCGTTCTGAATATTAATTAAATACTGGTATGTTCTCATCTCCGAAACTTTACCTAATGCCATTTAAATGTTTCTCAAATTTGTTTAGCATATAGACTGGCGATAGCGATGTTTTGATTCTTAGTGTAAAAATGCGCGGTGTAATTCCAAAGAATTTTTGATTGCTGGAATTTTGGTAAGTTCGTGGGTATTCGTAAGAAATATTTTCATTCACAATAAAATATTTAACAAAACCGGAAAGAGTAAGTCTTTATGATAACTATATTTGAACAAAACAGAGCACATGCAGAGATGATTGTTGTCGGCGCTTCACATCGCAAAATTTGTTTGTGTCCCCTGGTGAGAAAACTGACGTTTGTCAACTGTGTGATTTCCTGTCTATGTTTCATTAAACGGTAGATGCAATCAAAGCCAAGATATAACAAGTTTGAATGAGGTATTGTGAAATTTACAGGATGAACAAGGGCCACACATTAACACACAAACCCATAATACTGCAGCGTTAATTTGAAACCCCTTTCAATTGCCTCTTGCTGGTGAATCGTGCATCCTCACCCAGAGCTGAATTTGGGCTTCCGAAGGGACAAGGTATTCCCCAGGCAGTCAATTCAATGTTATTACACACGATCTCATTTGCATATGAATAAGTGTCATTTCCAGTCTGGGTGAAACTTGCATGCTGACGTGGACTCTCCTATTTCACTATATATTTCATGCTGTTCAGATTCTCTCCACTGGAAACTGAAACATCTTGTCACCCCTATCCTGACTTTGGATTCTTCCATTTTATGTGGTTTTCTCTGGAGGACAAGCTGTGCTGAATGGGGAAATAGCTGGACAGGCTAAAAATAAACTAAACACTTCATTAGCAAACTATCCCGGTACTCAAAACAATGTAGCCATTGACAATTTAACCTGCAGCAAATGCCATTCATGTGGAGGCGTGGTGTTTCAGTAGGAAATTGAGGGGCACTGAGGGGGTATACTATTATGTCGTGCGATGTGAACACATCGTTTCAAGTTTGTTTCCTATACAGTGAACCTTAATAACGATAATAATAAAAATACGGCCTCTTTCACGAACATGCTATTAGATATTGTATTGTATGTTGAGTATTATTAGAAGGGAGAAAAATCAGAAAACCTGATGAAGAATGCAGGACGAGTCGGATCGATCACCGTAATTCTGTAGGTTTGTTTACGGTCAAATATACTTACCACATGGGGTCTGCGTAAATACCTCACCTTGTCGTGTGGATAATAACACGGACGTATGGACTGTTAGGGGGAGGGAGGGGGGAATGGATGTTCTGAAAGAAAAAAGGAAACCCTTTCACCATTGTTTGTGATCTTCCAGGCTTGTCGATACGTTGTCATGCACAAACAAGTGATGCTCGAGAATTGTAGTCCAGATTTTTTATTTTTAGAAATATTTATTGATCAAAATACTAAAATAAAATCAACGTTAAATGTACATCCTTCCAAAAGGCTTTTCGTGATGGCTCATTTTTGACATCAAATAATGGTCGTTTGATTGTCCACTTCACCTGAAAATATAACGAATAGCATACAGCATACCGAAAGGTTAAATCGCATCTTGCTTTCCCCAAACGAAGAATTCAGTTGCTGTGAAGAAATCTGATGCAATTCACTAGCACACACGTTACAACTTGATATCTCCGCAACTTGATATCTCCGCAGGAACGTCACCCGACAAAGTTCACACTGGAGATTCAATCATTGGAACTTCCGGGTTTTTGCCGAAATAATCAGACCTCTCGGGTCGGCAACGCTATTCATCGGGTAAAAATGGCGGATTTTGACCGACAGATGCCGCCCAGCGACGGAAACCTGCCCGGATTGGAGGAGCCAGCAATGCAAGTACCCACCAGTTGGTGATCCGCATTGTTAGGAATCGTTCGAGGTAACTTACCAAATGCGCTGGCGTCTGGGGTTTACTGACGAAGCTCCACAATTCTGCTAGTCACACGTGCCTTCAAACTTTTGGCGCTAAATCGAGTGTAAACGGGCATACAGCCCAAATTAGACTTTTTCTACCCTGAGAACCATCAACAAACTAATAGTACAATGCGGTTTGCGGTCATATCATCAACTGTCGAACGTTCTTTCACCCTTGTTTTCCTATGGTTCAACACTATCATTCGGTAAACGGATCTCAAGGGTGAGAGTCGTCGTACTTTCGGGTAATCATGTCGAAATAGTTTCATTTTAGCAAATTTTCTGCTCAATCATCAATTAATTATGTTATCAAGCCGAACAAAAATGATAGGCCCTATATCCCGTACATGTGTGTTTAAGAGGGAAATCGCCTGAGGCTTGAAGGTATCGTACGTCGAAAGTAATCGTAAAAAAGTAATAGACTAATCATTGACGTTTCTTCGTAATTATATCTGTGTGCATCTCAGTATTACTTCACGAATAATGTTGTTTTCTGATTTCAGAATGGAACTAACAAAACGCACTCGAAAACGGCGTGCACCAAGTCTGAAGCTTTATCGCACAAAGCGCCATAGGCCCAGGTCACCTGTCCCCAGCAATTTAACTGATAGATATGTAGAACTTCTGGAGAGACGTCCTTCGAAAACGAGAGTTATGGTCAGAAATTCTGGACGAGAAACGATCAGAAGGCCATTGACATTTCATTTGACGGGTGGGTTTATTTCGGTCATACTAAAAACTGCGCGGAACTGCACAGAACTGTGCGGAGCTTAATTGCAACTGCGCGTGGATTATTTGATAGATTTTTCATTATTTGCTGACGAGTAGAATATTGATATTAATAAAACGGACAACACAATCCGCAAAATGCGAATGAAAAGCGGTCCGTAAACTACTACTTCAAACAAATATTAGTCTTGGGGTCATCATATTCGAAAATGTATTAATATACGGTAATATACGAAAAATGCGAATGGCCACGACAGAATTTCCACTGTCCCATGATATATTTCAGCAGGCCGCGATCTGTCGCTTGAAACGAGAGAGAACGAAATTCAAATTCGCGGAAATTATGTTTCACTGCCCGGAGATTCGCTTCGCTGGAATGGAATCGTTAATATTAGAGCACCTTATCCTACCTTATTCGTTGTCATTTCACCTGGAATCATCTTGCTCGAATACGCACTACCCAGTGTAATACAAACTTCCACTTGCCTTTTATTTGAACTGGCCACTCTGTTGGGAGGGGAGCGAATGACAAAGAGTGAGAGTAAAACTTATTTTCCGCGCAGTTGGAACAGGCTCCACTCAGTAAGATCTACTGTTACCTTGAAACAAATCATCAAAGCACTTTTGAGTTGTTTTGTATTAAACCTGATAACACTAGCCAGTTCTTTTTTCTAATATTATTTCTTTATACGGGGTTCGACAACAGATCCGGTCTGTTGAAAGTTGATGACACCCCGATGCATCATGATGAACCCATGTCATGATAACGAATGGTGTGTGGTCGATTACTCCACTCTTGTGAATCTCTGGGCAGAAAAACTTATTTTCCGCGCAGTTACTTATTTTCCGCGCAGTTGAGATTCCCGCGCAGTTGAGATTCCGCGCAGAAAGATTTGTTATGGGAATTCGCATTTCCACAGTTGGTACATATTCGAACGTGATGATTCCCAGGTCATATGACAACGAATTTCACTTTCACTTAACCAATGGATCAATGAGTTTGACTGCCGAGATTCAGTTCGCTTGAAATAAGTTAATATATGAATTTCAGCTGGATATAAATGTAAACTGCGCGGAAATCAAGTTTTACTTCCCGGAGATTTCAACTGTCCGTAAATAAAAATTGTGTACTAATATCTATTTTAACTGCGCAGAAACCAAGATTCACTTCTCGGAGATTCTGAGAGATCTTGGCTAGACAAAAGAAGGCTTACAAGAAAATATATTGAGAACTATTTTTTTCGTCCATGAAATAAATTTTTACTGTCCGGGAAATTCAAATATAAACGTGAGATTACACTTGCTTGGGCTAAGGGTTTTGTGTATACATTTCAACTGTCCGTAATTTCTGCAATCTTAACTGTACGAAACTGAAGTCTCCGTATAAGTTGGGTATAAATTTCAAGACAAACAATTATATTCCAATAAAAAGAAAAAAGTTTTAAATAATAATGAATAATTTATTGGCATAATATCTTTACACGTGACGGCTACATAAAATGTCAAACGGGCCTCTTAACTACAAAAATATGCATCCAAACTACATTTAAAACATATTGGTATGAGCTACGAATAAATAATATACTATCTAATAGCAAGGTATGAAAAAATATATCATGGAACAGTGACAATTCTGTCGTGGCCATTCGTATTTTTCGTATATTACCATATATTAATACATTTTCGTATATGATGGCCCCAAAGACTAATATTTGTTTGAAGTAGTAGTTTACGGACCGCTTTTCATTCGCATTTTGCGGATTTTGTTGTCCGTTTTATTAATATCAATATTCTGTTCGTCAGCAAATAATGAAAAATCCATCAAATAATCCACGCGCAGTTGAAATTAAGCTTCGCGCAGTTGAAATTAAGCTTCGCGCAGTTGAAATTAAGCTTCGCGCAGTTCCGCGCTGCAACAAATTCGCTCTGAAAACCAATCCGCCATAATTCTGTATACTCCGTACCAGCCCTATTGAGCCAGAACAGTTACTGGAACAAACCGTTTAAAATAGCAATCAATGAACGGACGGCGTTATTGTGCGCTTCGCTGGGTTCACACATGGGCGTCTCTCTAGTCAAGATATTCACGGCTATTCACAACTTAAGTTCAAAGGCACATTGCCTGGTTTATATTTTTATCAAATATGCATGGGCATATCCGAAAAAGTCACGAGGTCGCGAAGGCTGTTCTAAAAGTTTATTAATAAACGACCGATCTTAGTCCTGACGAATTCGTCTTCTGTCATGGCTCGGCTTTGTCAAACTAACCATGACTAGAGATGATATGAAAACCCAGCTGCCTGTACAATATAAACGCACCGACCCGTGCTTGAAGAGAAAATAGCTATGGAAAATTGAAGAAACAATTGAAGAGAATATAGCTGTGGATTCTTCATTGTGACGCCACGACCATGGTAGGCCGTAGGGGGCAAAAATCTGCATTTGGTGTAGACATATTGTTAGCACAATCACAGAGCTGTTTTACGTGTTGACATTATTACCTGTCTACGTGCAATTTAATTCAATATCTTATCGAATTATTTTATATATGTATACGGATACAAAATGATTCGATACAGTATCTAAATCATCTGAAATGCGTATACAAATTAGTTTGATGTAGCATTGAAATATTCGATGCAGTATCTAAAAAATATGTATACGGATATAAAATAATTCGATATGATATCTAATTAAATTGTATGTGGACGCAAAATAATGAATGTCAACACGTAAAAAGCTCTGTGATTGGCTAAGAATATGTGTCTACACGCAATGTCGATTTTTCTCTCCTACGGCCAACCATATACGACGTCAGAAAACGCTACATTGTATCAATGTAGGCATGCGCCTTGTTTCTTGGAGATGGTTGGATCGTTTTACCCGGCCAGGCCCAGAGGTTGACGCACACAGGGCGGTGAAAACGTACATATAGACCTTCATGTATTGCGGCAACGTTCATTGCCATACACTTCCCACAGTTTTCAAAAGTCGCATGTTTCGACACATGGAGAAAATAAGGGATAACTGCTTTCTTATACGTTGCAGATTAAATTTTGATACCGGTACAGCATGGTATCACTACATACGATTCTAAACAAACCTGTGATTTCCAGTCTGTATTTCCGTGTGTCTATCCAAAGTGTACTGAGATGTGTAAAACTTCATGCAATATGTGCGTTGGAAGCTCGAAGAAATTTGCTTCGCTTTCTAGTGTCGGGTAAAATCGCACTTCTCTGCAAACTGTGCCTCACACAATTCACATGGGATGTTCTTTCCGTTATGAGTCTGTTCATGCCTCTTCAAATTATATGGCCTCTTGAATATCTTGCCACATTGTGTACACCTAAAAGCCATGGTCTCCGGAAGCTGCTGTGCTTTATCAGGCGTGCTCGTCAATGTCCTCTATCACATCAACGCCACTTAGGCCTGTTTCGTCGATGGTTATACTGGACAGGTCCAAAGGCAACTCTTGTATTCCAGATACATCCATTGAACTAAAGAAGACAATTAATATAATAGCACTTATGACAAAAAGTACTTAATTTTTGTACGATTTGAAGAAAATAACTAAAATAATAAAAAATATTTTAACATGCTTACCCGAGAGTACGACGACTCCCACCCTTAAGATCCGTTTACCGAATGATAATGTTGAACCATAGTAAAACAAGGATAAAAGAACATTCGACAGTTGATGATATTACCGCAAACCGCATTATACTATTAGTTTGCTGATGGTTCTCAGGGTAGAACAAGTCTAATTTGGACTGTAGTGCCCATTTACACTCGATTTAGCGCCAAAAGTTTGAAGGCACGTGTGCCTAGCGGAATTGTGGAGCTTCGTCAGTAAACCCCAGACGGCAGCGCATTTGTTAAGTCACCTTGAACGATTCCTAACAAAGCGGATCACCAACTGGTGGGTACCTTGAAGTACTTACATTGCTGGTTCCTCCAATCCGGGCAGGTTTACGTCGCTGGGCGGGATCTGTCGGCCAAAATCCGCCATTTTTACCCGATGAATAGCGTTGCCGACCCGAGAGGTCTGATTACTTCGGCAAAAACCCGAAAGTTCCAATGATTGAATCTCCAGTGTGATAAATCTCGGTTCATTACACCAGCTCAAGCACACGGCATACAATCGATAGTGCGCCTCTAGGGTACTCGCTCGCTGTTGGAGGTACAAAAGGCTCTACTCGGAGTCATCTGACTACCTGATCATACTTTGTGGTTCCTGGATAAAGTCTCAAACTATTATTTTGTAATAAACTGTGTAACATCATATTCATTGGATATTTATTGAAACAGTGTCACGGTGGATTATAACAGCGTCTCCATTCAAGCATGTAAACGCCAATAGATTCAGAATAAATCGTACTTTCCTTTCTGTATATTTATGAAAACATATTTCTGATTTCAGGATGTTGCAGAAGCATTCGGATAAGATGTTGAATGGAAAGTCTAATGCTAAAATCTTCGTTCCATTGTGTACAAAGTCAATCGACATGAAATGGTAAATATAAATGTAAAAATGTGTGATGGATTAACCTGGACTTGGATGGTTTTAATACCCAATTAACAATCAAAACTGTCTTTCCTGTCAGAGAGCAAAAATGGGGAAACAGAAAGTCGTCTCTTAAGCAGGTAGTCGTTTAATGAAAGGTAATTTAACATGGAACACCAATTGGATACTTTTAAACTGTGATCATTATAGACGTGCGGTCGATCGAAGCTTGTCGTAAGAGCAGATTTCAATTTCAATTCGTCTGTATACCAGTTTAATTTGGGCGCCAAGAATAGGCCTTGTATTATCTCACTTATTCCTAATGGTTACTTTTCCAACCTCACATATTGCAAAAGGGCATTGGAGTATGTGTCACAATGATTGCAGATTAGCCGACAAAGGCCATATAGAAGTTGGTTATACGTTAGAATTAGTGTAGGCTAGCCGACAAAGGCCATATAGCAGTTGGTTATACGTCAGAATTATTGTAGGCTAGCCGACAAGGGCCATATAGCAGTTGGTTATACG
>JAVTVY010000838.1:0-35645 GCA_036873755.1 Hanleya hanleyi
ATTCCTCCGCCCAAAGTTCGGGGTTAAGGCCGTGGCTGGCACCTGTTGTCCATCCACATGCAGGGCCACAAAATTGATGCCGAAATGTTTAAAGTCAAACGGATTCTCTGGGTAGGCTCCGCTGAAACTGGTATTTTCCACACAGGCCAGGATCAATCGCTTGGGTAGTTCCCCCAGGAAGAGGTTTTCTTTGTTGGCGCCCATATTTCCAGCAGGTACAGAGAACACTTTGGTTTGCACACGTCGGATAGGGTACTGGGCTGGTTTTGTTTCCAAGGCTTTCATGTGTCCCAGTTGAACGGCTGGATTCGGTTTCACTTTTCGGACATACAGGACTGCGTCTTGGATGACAATCTTATAGTCCGCTGCATGCGAAGGTCAAGGCGAAGGTCGGAGGCGCCCGTATCAGTCGGATTTTGATGGGGATCTTGTTCAAGAGGTACCGGTCTTGCATGAACATGTCTGCATGCAGTCGACCCATCATATCCACCGAGGCACTATTCGCAGTGAAAGCCTTCCGTTTGTTATATCCCCCATTGTCCGCCGTGTCCATGTGCTCGGCCGTGTCCCTGTAGAATAAAGCGGTTGTCAGCTGAGATTTTTAGCCTCTCGGCCATACGACAACAGTGTCTCGATGTAGGCTCGATAGGGGTACGTGTTGGTGGAATCACTGATGAGTTTGTCGCTGAGAAAAATATCCACCTGCTGAAACATCGAGTGCAGCCAGAGATTCGTCGGGCCCACCGTTGCTTGGTCAGCGATTCTGGTGCCAGCTCCATTGACCACCTTAGCTTTCACATACAAGTAGGTATGGGCTAAATCCACATAGGCCGTATCCGCATTACTGATGGTGAACTCGATGGGCCCGGTTTCGTTGATGCTGGAGAGCGAGAGATGCTCCACCCATAATCCTTGTTCGACACTGGTTTGTGTGGGCGGCACGGTCCACAAATCAAATTCACTGTTGGTGGAGGGGCAGGACTCGGCGTGGATTAAAGTCATGTTTTAAGAAAAGATATCCCGGGTCTTCTTGGATGTGCGTCGTCGCTGGGTCGGTCGTCGACTGGTGCGTGGTCTCGGTGGGGCAGCTCTTTTATTCCCAACGGTGCGTTGTGCTTTGGCCACCAAGACGCCTCCCGCTTCTTTGGCCCGTCGTTTCAAGGCTTGTCGGGGTGCCGTACCCCCAAGACATCACCGGCCACTTGCAGTCCACTGCGTACCGCTTGTTTGCCGATTGCTTTCACCCCACGCGTCACCAAGGGCAGGAACGTTTTCACAATGCTGCCGAGTATGTTCCCCAGACCATGTCCTCGTTGCATGCGTGCACCGCTAAATACCGGAAAGCCACCCCGGCCTGTTGGGCATAATAGTCGGCATAGCTGCGTGCATCGCACTCGTAAGGTACTTTCATTATGCAAAGTGGGGAGCACGTGCTTGTCGAAAATGAAGTGTCAGCACCACTTTTCATCGTTCGAATGCCACCGCTCGTCCCGTGTCATCTCTTATATCCACCGTGATCGTGTTGATATCGGTATGTCGTACGGGCAGGTACATGATATGGGTGAAACTGTGGGTGACTTGATCGCCATACGTCTTTTTAATGGGGACCACCCGTAACAGAGGTGTGTTGATATCGCCCACGATGTGGTTGTCCACCACATCCGAGTAGACGTAGAGTCCGTACATACCCGACTTCATATCCATCGGCATCTCGCCATGGTGTTGGGTGGGACCAGCGAACGTCTGTAGATCGAAACCCAGCATTTGCTGTAGTGTAGGACTAAGTTTCACATTCACGGTATCGGTGAGGGTAAGCTGTGCCTTGTCGTTGTGTACGTTGACATCGAAGAACACGTTTCTCTTGAAGCGCAAGGCTATCAGGCGTGCTGCACTATCCGTCACCCCCCGTAGCGCCTTATCATGCATCAGTCTTGACAGCCCACCCATGAACTCTTTGGGGGTATCGTATTGGCCTTCGGACAGGGTGAGTCGGGTGTTTTTGCCTTCGTAGGTCACCTCGTGCCACACTTCATTGGCTCGCACGTTGTACCACGAGTAAGGGTATTGGACATCCACGAGGGCACATTCCCAGCGTCCAGGTAAATGTAACGGTTGCGGTAACTGGATGACGTACTTGGCCACGGTGTTGTCAGGAAACACATCCAGCGAACTGTTACTGGGTAGGGTCAGGTAAAACATGGCGACTGAGCTGTCCTGCTGCTGCTGTTGGTTTTAATAGGTCTTCCAGGCCTTGGGCGGTTGTGTGCGGCGTCGTGTTCGTCGCGGTGACTTTCTACGTGTCACGGCTCTGGAGATGTGGGGTGTCTTGATCAAGGGTGCTTTTTTATAGGCGCGAAAAGAAAGTGCCCGTTGTGGTGGTGTTTTGGGGGGTGACTCCGGTTCCCATTCGGCTTCCCAAGAAGGTAGTGGGCCACTCGGTGATTGCTGGGTTTGCTGCATAAAGGCCCAGCGGTGGGGGTTCCCCACCAATTCCTGTGGTACATGCATGTCTTTCAAGCCTTGAGCGAAGACCTTCCATCCTCGAGGATCGGTGTGCGTTGCGTTGTCGGAAAATGTTCGCTCAAATCTATCGCGTCCAACAATGTGAAAGGTTTTGAGTTTTTTAGTTCCTCCATAGAGTTATTTTATCTTCCAAGGTATGTATTAGGATTCTGTTCAAAATGACATTATACCTTATGAAATTTGCTTTTGTTTTCTTGAAGAACGAAACAATTACACTCATTCAACTTAATCTTCCTTTCTCTGCTATGGAACTATTGAAGGAGCCACCACCTCAATTCCATTTAAAGTGAGTGAGTGTGGGTCTTGCGGATTATCACAGTGGTGGTGGTGGTGGTGGTGGTGGTGGTGGTGCTGTTGCTGGGGTAGACGGGGTTTTGTATTGGTCCATGAACGTCATGTACCGTTGAAGCGTCTCATTGTACCGTTGTACTTTCTCACTGTCGCTTAACCCCGGTCTCTGTAAGATCTGTTGCATCTCTCCATCGAGGCTGTTTATGGTCTTTACCGTAGGTGGGACAGGGTAGGGTGATTGGAGGTTTTGCAGGAACCGTGGTTCGACGAGGACCATTTTTTTCGTGTGGTTCGTTGTCGGCCGAAGAGTCCACCCAATACTGGACCCAACACGGAAGCGGCCAACGGTGCTAAGATGGCCCCGAGAAAGCCGCCTTTCTGTAACACCTTTTTCTTTTTTGTGTTTGAGGGACCCGCTTGTGGACTAGGGTTCGGAGACCTGTCTTATGCTTGGCCAACTTGGTCTTCTGAGCCGGAGTCAGTGGTACGTTGCCTTTTAACGGGTTGTACCCGATCTCGCACAGACAGCGTACAAGGTCAGGGTCCGCACCGCGTACAATGGTTCGGACTAACTGGGGTGGGGCCGTCTTCAATACACGGAGCGTGGGAGCGTGCTTCCGTACTCGCGCAGACATCCTGTACAACTAATGCTAGAACCCACAACGCTGCCCTTTTTATCTACCTCACAGACAAAGTCAACCCTGCTGTGGTATTCATTCTTTTTATTATTCCCCATCATCAAACACACAAACCCCAGCTGGGGGCGCCACTGTGGAATGTTTACATTATTTTTGCATGTACACGTGGTGGGTCTCCGGGAAAGATGCCGGTCCGTAGTCGAAGGTGGTCGGGGGTGGCTTGCTTGAGGTCGAAGAGCATATACCCGTGCTGAGGGAGTTATTGGCATCTTTGAAGGCTTCCAACGCAAATGGTGTGCGGCCGGGATACATCTGTCTCGCCAGGTGCAGCAGTTGAGTGGTATCTCGGGTTTTTGAAGACCACCAGGTAGTGGGCATTTAAGCTGATATTCCGATGTTCTTTGTTTTTACTGAACAGATTCTGCACAATGTAGATGATGCTGAGCCGTCGATGATGGCTGCCTTTTGTAAAGAGTTGGGTCACCCGTGCATCCGTCTCCTCCATGAGATCATCCAGAACCACCAAGGTGTCGGGTTCCAAATCGGCCAGGTTGGGTAGGCCTTCCACGAACGTGATGTGGGGCATTGCTGCATACGCTTCCTGCCATTCTCCGTAACACCACACGACTCGGGCAATGGGTGGAGTGATCATGCTGTCGGCGTGTTGAAGGAGCTTCCTGACGAAAGTGCGTTTTGCCGGAGCCCGTCGGTCCTGCGATGACGCAAGTGAAGGGATGCTGCCACCGAGGGTCCATGGTTTGAGGTGTATCCGTTGTCGTGGTAACACGCTCTTGTAAATTTCGTACGAGTGAACTGGGGTGGTGGCGGGTACAACGTCGGTCGTCGTTGTCTGTTCACGTTCAGAGATGGTGCTGGGGGTGGGTACAACGTGGGTGGTCGTCGTCGTTGTCGGTTCACTGTGAGGGATGAAATCCGGTGGGTCTTGAGACGTAGTAGGTGTACTTGGTGTAAGTGTAGGAGCTCTCGACGTGGCTTGTACGCGGGGTGTGGTGGTGGTGGTGGTGGTGACTGGGCTCGATACGACTGGTGCTCTCTGTAGACCCGTTTCACTGATGGCTGGTGTTCTCAGTTGGTTAAGTAACGTGCTGACATAGGCTACGTCGTAAAACACACCTCCGTACAACACACTCAGCAGGGTTAGCAATAGCACCCCAAAGACCACTTGCGCTTTGCGCGTTTTGCGAGACGCTGTCTTCAGAGGCAGCTGCTGTTGGTCCATAGCACTGTGGTCGGATGTGGAATGAAGGAGACGGCAGTGGTGTCTGGTTTTATAGTCGTTTCACCTGGTTGGCCGCGACCCAGGAATTGAAGGAACTGGGCCAGCCTTGCCATTTCACGAAATGAAACAGTTTGCCACGTCGACGTTCCGTTTTCAAAATCTGCTCCACCGTGTAGTAGTCTTGCTGTGTTTTTACAACAGGCTGTAATTCCGTGTCGTGAAACGTCCCCAGCAACGTTTCGCCTTGGAGATCTTCCAGTTCATAGACTCGCCGCTGTCGGGGTAGGCGCCGTTTAATCAGGAAGTGCTCATCGCTCCAGTTAGGCAAGTAACTTTTCTCGAACTTGCCCTTGACTTTACTGATCCGTACAGGGTCCCCGACCTTGTACACCGCCTTCGTCGTTCGCTGCGATGGCCTGGGGTACAAGACACGCCGGACTTGGGCTTAATTGCGTTGGGTCACGGTAATGGGGGCTCTCTCTATACTTCGATGATAGGCTCGATTGTAACCCTTCACCAGTTTCGGGAGAACATCGATGTACCGCCTTGTATTCTTATAGGTGAAATATTTATACATGCGGCCTTTGAATGTCCTGTTGAACCTCTCCACCACGGAAGCCTTGGTCTCGTCGTACGTATGGAAGAAAAACACCTTCTGTTTCTTGAGAAAGGCTTGGAACGGTCTGTTGAGGAATTCCGTGCCTTCGTCGGTTTGCAAATACAAAGGTTTGCGCCCGGTCTTAAAGATGTCTTTGAACGCCGCTATGAGATTTGCCCCCGTTTTCGTCCGGATGGGTACCACCCACGCATACTTGGATAGAATATCGATGCACGTCAAGATATACCGATTCTCATCGTTGTGTTTGGCAAAGGCGCTCATATCCACCAAATCCGCTTGCCACTGGGCATCTATTCCTCCCACGATGACCCGGTTCCGTAGAAAATGGCGACGGACAGAACGATGTAAGGTATAGGTGTCTTGTCTTCTTAACCAATCTCGGACTTGGGCACGTTGTACCCCCTGGGGTTTGGCCGCTCGATAGAGAGCCGACAATGCAATATAGGCTGCCGGACTGTCGGGACTGTAGTATAAGTTATCCAACACCTTCTCCCAGCGCTTCATGGTGACAAAATGATGATGGACCCTGGCTCTATCGTTTATTTATAACGGGTATATCTTGGGCCTGAGTTTCTTTCTGATTTTCTTCGTGGACTTCCACAGTGGCCATGGTCAATGACCAGTCCAACTGGTCTGATGACCGCTTGATAAGCACTTCATCCACATCCACCACGGCATCTTCCAATGCAGACCATAGATCAGGGTGAAGGGTAAAATGCACTGTACCTCCATCTAGCCGAGCCAATTGAGCAAAGAAAGGGCCGCGTCGAATGTACACATCGTGACACAAGTGGATGAGGTCGCCGTCCAATTCACCAGACAACACCCGTTTGAATTTGGTCCAGCCCTCCCGGGACAGACGAATGTGAGCCGGGCACGGTTGTGTAGGGTCCGTGTCTCCCACCACCTCCTCCATGATCTCGACCTTATCCGCATACACGTGCAGGAAAACCTCGGGGGTCAAGCTGAAATACGCCAGTACTATATGCTCCGTCATGGTCAGTACGTGAATGGTACCAGATTTCACTGTCTTCCGTATTTATAGGGAGAACCCCGTGAGATCAAAGGATCAGGTGGTCATGTCATTGGGCTGACTGAGTCTAGCCGGGTAATCAATGGCATCGTCGTCGGGTTCATGTAGTTGTTCATGGGGTTCAGCCATTGGCCCCGCGGCTTCATCACGGATTTTTTTTTCTTCTTCATCGTTCTGGCCCGTCATGTGTGTGTGGGTGGCTTCATGAGGTGACCCTGTCATTCCAGCCTCTGCGCATTCTATACATATAGTATTTTCTCCATCCGCTTTTTTTCATTAGGTTCATCTAGTGCGTGTTCGATAGCATGAGCCCATGCCAATTGGTGGGGTGATCGATCGTCGGGTATAAATAACTGGTCCACCAGAGGGCCTATTTTCTCCAAGGCTGACCACAGAGAGGGAGTTAGGAGGAAACTTCGAGCCGGCTCTTGGTAGCGTCCCACCCGTGGGTAGAGCGCAGTATGGTATACGTAGTTGGCCTTGTCCAGGTGGATCAGGTGTCCGTCTAACTCTCCGCTCACCACCCGTTTAAACTTAGTCCACCCATCACGCTGTAGTGTCACCGTATTCGATAAAGTCTCGGGGGACGCCCTCCAATCCCCGCCACTATCTTCCACCAGAGTCACATAATCTTCATAAACGTATAATCCCACCTGGTAAGGTGTAAGGGGGAGGATGGCTCGTAGGACGGATGACATGCTTGGTCCAAATGTCGAACGGTGAATGACACACACTCTGTCTGACCCCGGTATTTATAGTGTCAATACCACAGCGCCAGGGTGAATAGGGCACAGACTAGTATGAGGCCAACCAGCCGGTGCTGGTTGCGGCGTGAGCGCTCGTGGTCCATAACCCGAGCATCAAGGATGGCTGTCATAGTCCAGTAGTGGTGAGTGATGGCACGCCTCTCCATCGAGTGCACTCTGTGGAGGACCGCTTCTGTGAACTCGTTCAGGATCTGGCGTCGTCCCTCGTCGTCGCCATCTGCAAACATGGACCGGACCACTGCTCGGTAACCCGTGAATGAATTCACCACGGTGGCATACTGTAAAATGCGAGTCGCATGGGGCTGGATCTCCGCCATGGCTCTGTAGAAATGAAGGTGTGGATCCAGAGGGACATGTTTTATAGACCAGATGTAGCTCTACGGGTGTAGTCCGTGATACGTACTATTCTGATGGGTTAGTCCAAAAAAAGGAGCAACAACAACAACAACAACAACACAGATTACAGATCAATCCTTTTATTATGCGTGAACAACATAGAAATGCATGTACTGACCTGTCTGTGGGGGTTTCCCACAATGGCGTTCACCTTCGCGTCTTTTCGTGTACGTCCGTGTCTTTTCGTTAAAGTCCGTGTATCTTCGGTAAAGTCCGTAGGCATTGGGCAAGGAAGCTTTTTCTCGAGACCGAATCACCGCCAGACATGACTGCATCACCGCGGATGAATACATTCTTGCACTCACTCACACCACAGGTCGAGTGAGGTATCAAATTGAAGCATAGGTGAAGGAGCATTTAATGGACTGGGTGTGGAGTTGACATATCGATAAAAAATGGATATGACCTTGAACTGATCACGTGACCTACCCGTGAGGGAAAAACCCCAGAACCAAGTCAGTACATGCATCCCATAGTCCCAGGTCACGCCCGATTCACGCAGACCGGCAGTGACGTCATACACCTGCGCACAACCGTGATGGAAAAAACCCAGAACCAAGTCAGGACATGCATTCCACACAGGCAGAATGCAGGCAGGCAGACAGGAAGGCAGGCAGGTAGGAGGGCTGGCTGGCTGGCTGGCTGATCAAGTCAGGGCAGGTAAGTCAGATTGAATACACCCCTTTCCCTAAAAATAGACTCCTTTTATACATTTTACTACTGGCGGCCATCTTGTACCCACCTCCCACATCTTGGCGGCCATCTTGTACCCACCTCCCACATCTTGGCGGCCATCTTGTACCCACCTCCCACATGGCGGCCATCTTGTACCCACCTCCCACATCTCACTCACACTGGCGGCCATCTTGTACCCACCTCCCACGTCTTCCACTCAATGACACTGGCGGCCATCTTGTACCCACCTCCCACATCTTCCACTGGCGGCCATCTTGTACCCACCTCCCACATCTCACTCACACTGGCGGCCATCTTGTACCCACCTCCCACATGGCGGCCATCTTGTACCCACCTCCCACATCTTGCACTGACTGACACTTGGCGGCCATCTTGTACCCACCTCCCACATCTTGCACTGACTGACACTTGGCGGCCATCTTGTACCCACCTCCCACATCTTGGCGGCCATCTTGCACTGACTGACACTTGGCGGCCATCTTGTACCCACCTCCCACATCTTGGCGGCCATCTTGTACCCACCTCCCACATCTTGGCGGCCATCTTGTACCCACCTCCCACATCTTGGCGGCCATCTTGTACCCACCTCCCACATCTTGGCGGCCATCTTGTACCCACCTCCCACATCTTGGCGGCCATCTTGTACCCACCTCCCACATCTTGGCGGCCATCTTGTACCCACCTCCCACATGGCGGCCATCTTGTACCCACCTCCCACATCTTGGCGGCCATCTTGTACCCGCCTCCCACATGGCGGCCATCTTGTACCCACCTCCCACATGGCGGCCATCTTGTACCCACCTCCCACATGGCGGCCATCTTGTACCCACCTCCCACATGGCGGCCATCTTGTACCCACCTCCCACACATCACGCATGCGCACACCGCCCCATTTTACACACTTATGACGTCACACAAGGTTCTGCGCATGCGCAGTGAGGCGCTATTCTATCAATTCACGCTTTGTATACTACTCACACGATTATGTAATTTCACACACAGGAATTTTCTGGCAGCTGTGTGAGAATTCATAGTCACCAATGAATCTAATATTTGACGACTATATAACAACTAATTCTGGCGATCATTGGCTGGGCCAATTCTCGTGCACCACTACAACTTCAATAAGAATAGTAATCTGAATTGATGAATACAGACTTACGATTAATAAATGAGGAAATAAGTAATAATGAATAAATAACGAATACATGTTAAGTTATCTCTCTCCTTTTATTTTAGGTGGTTACGTCATGGTAATGTCAGCCTCGTGAAATACTATACAAATATTGCACGTTGCAGACTGGGACGCGACGTAAGTTCGGGAAAGGCGATGTACATCGAGTGCTGCGCTATGCGCGTTCGTTGTACATCACTTTTCGTGTACAACTTTGTGACGTGGAACCTTGCTATGTTTAGCGGTACCACAATATAGATTACCACTATCATGGGACATGATTTACAGAAGGATATGTGATAGACTTTCTTCCAGTGAAAATACCAGGAATCCACATGAGATACAACTATTTAACTCTTATTGATCAATCGTAATTTCGGTATTTCGCAAGTTCTTACAACATGTACTCATCGGTCTGACGGTCTTATTTCCCTCAGTCTACAGGAGTGTGAAACTTGAGTTGCACGACATCGGACTTCGAGCAGTTTTACAGCACATATCTGTATGCTCGAGAGGGGTTGAGTAAATACAGCCACACAGAACTGTCTTAATGACCTCTTCATTAAGCTGATATATTGGATTGAAACAAACGTGTCGGACTACTAGACTAACTCAAGTACCACGGTTGGGGTATATGGTCTAATTATATAATATAGCACGTGTCAGTGATTTTTGTTCACAAGTGAGAATCATTATTCAAGAGATTGCGACGCGGTATTGAATGGGCCTCTTCTGTTGGCTTCGGCTTTAAAATGTCAATCACGTTGACAGTTTAATTATTTTAAGAAAGTTCATTCTGCACCGAAATCTTAGTGATGAATATACGAGAAGAGTAACGTGTCCGTTACAGCGATTTCCCCCCAAAAAGCATTTCAGCAAGATGACGTCAGTCCTCTTCGCTAACTGTGGCCATTGTCTAAAAAATCACAGTTTACGACCGTCCTGAGGAATACATTTTGTAAATGAATCTGACAGAATCCTCCTACCGAAGTGAAAGAAGCCACAATAAGATGTACGCTTGACACACAATTAGTTTTCGTCATGTCAACTTGCGTTACATGTACGAGGCCTCAACATGCAGAGTTTTTCACATCGGTATGTCAGTGGCTCAGGATCTGCGCCGTATACATGTTTCCTTTTTGATAACAGACTATCCTCTCTTGGAGATCGTTGTACTAAGGCTGGCTCATTTTGCTTTTCAAGGGCACGTTTCCAAACGATTCCTTTGATATAACTGATTTATGAATGACGACATGTAGGCCAACAGTTTTTACATAGTTTTTAACCCTACCAGGCCAGGGTGGTGATGATGGCCACCCTACCAAACTTGCTCCCCATTCTCCAGAACGACAAAAAAAAATGAGAGCTGACGCTGCGTGACTCTTAGCTTAGTATATTGGGGTCAATTTTAGCATAATTCGCCGAGCAGAGGATCATGGATAAAATCAGTATGGCTGTCACGTGGGATAACAGAAAAGTGATGTTTTCGCCATTTCTTCGAAATTGCTGCTTTTCCTTGAGGTTACCTGATGTTAAAGCATAATTAAGGTGAATTTGAATATCGAAAGTGATAGATCATTGGAGATATTCGAATGAATGAGATGGAGAAAATTGGTAAATGGGAGGAATTTCGTGTAATTTCATTGTATAATTCAGGCCATATTATTTATTAACCGAGACACTTACGTACGAATCGTACAGTCCGGCATGCAGTGTGCACTATATTGTACAAATATGAAAGACCAATCCGATCGGACAATTTACATCTACAAAGCAGTTTTGATATTTTCGGCCAGCACACTACTATAATATCTAGCCAGATCGTTCATCAACAGCCTAGCACACCAGGATATAAAAATTAACGATCACAATACGGATTATGTTGGATTACGGAGAGTTATTAACGCGGGAAAACGCAAAAAAATGATATGTTAATAAAATAAATCTGCCGCTCAGCGTCCAATATCCACTCCTGGTAGAGCCCCCGTGCACAAAAGATTGCAGCGTCACATCGCTTGTATTCATGGCGACCAGAGTGACTTAACCATGGACTAAAACATCGAATATCGGACAAATAATAGATAAACTAGATCTGGAATTCGGTTAGAATGAACTAATTATATTCCACATAACTTGCCAGGTTTAATCTTCGGTTTCAGTTCAAGTTTGAAAAACTTATCTCTCTATATCTTAGTCTAAAACTACATACTGATTATTGTTCAGTAATACTGACCGTGCTTCGCGTGGAAGGTACCAAACCACACCGCAATCCAAAGATCTTCTGAGAAGACAAAACTCTGTTCTGGGAAAAGCACTCTCCAACCGTCCGGGCTGGTCACCTGGTCACCGCTGCATGGTGGTGTCAAGTACAATGCACAGTGTCTCCACTGTCATCAATATTTGATGGTAAAGAAACCATGTTTATAATGACAATTTGGCCTATGGGACCTTCGTTTCAGAACTGAGGAAGTAGGAGAATCCTTTCTCACGTATTACAATATTTGTACCGAGAGGCGAGCAGTCACATCTGGATTTGATCATTTATTTTTAAGTTAAATTTTCATTCGAATAACAGAATACTGGTCAGTGCTAGGAATTGGACGATAGCTTGTGAAGTTAATATTGATATTTTAATGTAATGTCTGCTTGAATTTGGTGTGAATAGTGTCGTGTCAATGAGGTCGTTTAATACATCGTTGGACAGTTTGCAAATCGCCCATGTTTCCTTCCCATCGTGCAATGTGCTATTCGAGTAACTTTAGTTCACCGTAATGTTACAAGCACAGGCGGCATCTAAAGAGCGAAAATGAATAAACTTCCCTTATGCCTTGGCTCTTCGAAAGTTTCAGAATAATTCTTTATGTGTTTATCACTCTTTTAATCTTCTTCACTGCGATGACTTGTATGAATGGATCTACAGCCCAAAAATGTCCACTTTCAATACCGGAGCCGCCAGAGGTGTCCTGTTGATCTTGCGAAGCAATGGCGACAACTCTTGTTCTAGCCGGCGTCCTTTGAAACTGTCCATGAATGTATTATGAACGCGAACATTCTTGATGATCGACGGCTCGCTATTGACTAATGGGACCTGACTCTTGTATTGACAACCTTTATTATCATAATATACGTAAACATATACATATCTGTGATCTAGGTTTCTAGCTCCATTTTGCGTTCTTTCACAGCAGAACTTTTCTCATAGATCCGACATTGTGAGACGAGCGCTGTTTAGACTCTGTTCCGAGATATTGTCCTGAACCCTGTTGGGACACTGGGAGTTTGGGTGTACATATACGGATGTGTGGGTTGGGGCATTTCGCTAACATCAATATACAATTAATTTCAGTATACCATTTTGGTATAGGTTTATATAATCTGCAGAAGCCGCCTCACTTGGGTATATTACCCCAGCCACCAGTCAGATTTTTCGGGCCGACACATCGCCTGAAGTAATAAAACATTAAAAGCGCTATTCGTCGAAAGTTCCGACTTTTGAATTCTGTGTTATACGTCTGTTGACAAAGCCATACAAAGAATGCTCTGAAATATTTTCCATAATAGATGAGTCAGCATATGAAAAGTAGTTCACCCGTGGGCAAAACCGATGGTGTGATTGTTCGGCTTCAACCAGAACTTCGTATTCGTTTGAGTGGGGGTGGGTGTTCATATACGTCACAGTTAGGTGGTAAATACCGTGTTCTTTTTCCACGCTTGGCCCAACGGTGCAAACAGATTCTCTAATTGACCAAACGTATTCATGTACTGGAAGCAATTACTCAACAAAACAATCTAGGTAATGTTTGAAGAGATATCCATGGATGGCAAAGCAAGAGTAATAGTTGTTAATTGTTGCTAAGTACTCATTTCATAAACAGGTAAGTTGTTCTGATGGGTGGGCTCGTCTGATGTAAATCATCGTCTGATTACAAAGCTCTTCATAATCACCAATTACCTCACTCTTTTTTACAAGCCAACTAAATGAATACATCATTGTTACAGACAAATCTACCGTATTCCCGTGACTAGATATAAATTCTTAATCGTGAGATAGTGGGGTCGATGGTGGACTCAATCCCGCTTTTTGTACTAAGCTAGAGCTATACTGTTCTACAACTTGGTATCGTACTGAAGAAACGTTTTAATGGACAACAGCTCCCTTATTTAGCTCAGACGTCACGCATGTAGACACCACTAATGTCTTAAAATCAAGTCGTGTCTAACTTGGACATTAACAATTTTGGAATTTAATGGTCGATATAAACCCTCGTATTTTTTGCTAGATGAATAGTTTCCAAGTCTTATTGTCCTATTAAGTCCTTAGATATCGAAATATACACGCATTTATATGTGGAATCGGTATTATTGCAGTTTCTAATCGAAATTCGTCATCAGCCGTTCTATACATGATTGATGAACATCGTTGTATGTGCTCATAAATATGACGTACATATTTGTCCAAAGTTTTGGACATGAGACAACCCATCGCTATCAGCCCTGTGAATTCAACGATGTGTATTCTTTCATGTAACCCCGCTATATAAGTGAATAAGGATTGCCGTAATTTTCCTTATGATTCACCAAACAACAGTATTTCTCTGCATTTGGTGAGACTCTGGATATCTGCCAGCATCTGGCCAGTGATTTGGACGTGTAATGGCATCGCTTTTTAGATATTAAAACAATATCATCCGAGCTGACATATATCGACTGCGAATTACAACGGCCTTTTCCTATCTAGGTGGGTAAAAAAAGTATCGTGTTTCTGGTCAACGCGTGTGTCGTTCTGAACTCTGAGCGTCAAGATTTTATTTGTGAAAATTCGTCAAAAAAGCTCTCTCACCGACGTAAGAGTCCCAAACCTAAGCTGTGCCTATGATGTCATGTTAATCCTACCAGGCTTGGGAGATTTAGGGTCTGTCCCCCCCCCCCTCCCCCCTTCCCACAGTGACGTCATCATCTCGGAAATCATTTTGCGCCTATTTTGAGACCGATTTTCCGATTTTTTCATTTTTGGATATTTTCTCTCATAAACAATATAACGGACAATAATTAGCTTTGGCAAAAATAAATTGATTTTATGCAATTTTAGGCAAGAAAACGCGAGAAAGGATGAAAACACGACTTTGTGGGAACACCTCGTGAACACCTCGTGAACACCTCGTGAACGCCATTTTGAATTTTCCCATGATCCCTTGCACTAAACATTATGTGAATAGTCTCAAATGACGATAAAAATTCTCTCTCTTGCTTTCTTCGATCCGCAGCTGGGATGAAAAGTTTGGCCCGGTCAGATAGGGTTATGTGTTCAGAGAAGTAACCCTGTGAAATAATATTGGAAAATGAAGGTTTTGATTTCGGGCATGGCATACCAGGATACAACGTATATAACTCTCACAAATCGGGGATATTTTAAAACAAAACGCAAAGGAGCAGCACATGCAAGGCCTATGTTGTCCACGTGAGTTAGTCCGAGTTGTGACCTAAAAACCAGGCGAGTGTGCGCCGTACTCGACCAAGATAACATTATTTGGCCACCTGGTTTATGCGAAAGGGAAAATTAATCTACTCGATCAAACATAGGAATGGTGTAGGTTTCAACAGCCAATCTAAAGAAAATTGTATATGTATGTGTTAACGTCGTCCATTAAAGAATATCCGCCTCCATAATCCAAAGACCGTTTCCATATTCCATATAACAGTGTTGGCACCAAATTCTAAAAGACAATCATAGTATATATACACAAACATAGACTAGTTTCCTGCAAGAGATAAGCGATCAACAGTTTTCACTGATGCCGGCAAGACATCATGATGATCCAAAAATATCAAATTCGTATCGCCGATCAATATGCTTAATCCTTATGATATTCGTTGTAAAGTCGCCATCTAGACAATGATGTATTTCAGTGACGCTTTGATTGTGGATGCTCATAGGAGCACCATGAGGATCTTGATTTACATGATGGTTCATACGGTCCCTAGCCCCGGGTTAAGCGGAGTTAGACACAAGTAACGAAACGTAACGCCATAGGTCTTGCACGCTACGCTCGTATTTTGTTTTCAGCATGCGATATGTATCGCCGAATTTGAGGAACTTTGAGGGTGGGGGGGGGGGAGGCGATTGGTGGTATAACCCTGTTTTGTGAGTTTCTGCAATAATATTTTGTGACTACTAGGCGCGATATATATACGCCATATGCAGGTTCCACTGGAATATTACTCTCCAGAGAGGGATAGTTTACGATGTCGAAATTGTAATCATCTCTTCTGTCATAAAGTCGACGAGAGAGAAGGCTGGTTTCATTTTTATAGAGATATTTGTCTAAATATGATGTGCCGGTAGGGCTATCTGTAGTTTCCTTCAAATCCAGTGAAGGGTGATATATATTCTTCACCGCGCCATTTATATAGCGATTATTTACAGCGAGAAGATCGTCTATATAGCGTTCGGTGAATGAGAAGGAACGGGCTGATATAGTCATGCATATAGTCATATTCATAAGTGAACAGAGATAGGACAGCCAACAGGGGTGCACAATTAGTACCCATTGGAATACCTATATGCCGTTGATATATTGTGTAGCCAAATTTCGCATAGATATTTTTAATGAGAAATTCAAGCAACTTTGTAAACAAAGAAACATCCCATTAATGACATCCCTTGTATGTAGTAGAGTAAGAAAGCTTTATGTGTTCTGACATTAATATATATCTACGATCAGTTATCCTGAACACAGACACTACTTAGACGGTTAATAAGGTCCTGATGAGGGATTGTAGTATAGAGAATGACAACTTGATGTTGTAGCTTCTAGAATCAGCTATGAATCTAGCCTTGTGTGGTGATTTATGCATTTTGAGAGTCCAGTATACTTTTGGTATGTCGTTATGATTGGTTGGATGACAAATACCTCTTTTCTTTAGAAACGTTTTGTAATTGTTAAATAATTCGTCCAGAGTAAATGCAGTTTGGGAGTAAGTAGACGTATTTGATGATAATATGTTGACACTCAATTCATTAACCAGCACCTGGTAATAGTAATATTTACATACGAATATTATATTATTTGGGGCATTGTCTGCTGGGACTATGACGAATTTACATGCGAATTGAGGTTTCTCATACTTGTTTTGCTTGTGGAAGGATACTTCTGTCAATATGGCGGATTGTTTCAACGATCTTGCTCTTAGTGAGTTCCAGTCAATCATCGAGTACAGTCGGTTAAATTTTTTCTCGCTTAGACCAATCAATAACGTACTGTTCCAATGCAAACCGGACTATCTTCTGGTCGGCCTTCAGATTTATTCTTCTCGGCTCTCTATATTTAGGTCCCTTCATCAGGAGTGTTCTTATTACAACACATATAAGGGAAGTGGGAAGAGGTGCCGACATACTGACTGCGTCACATGACTTCACAGAATAGTCTTCTGGTTAACCTATTCTAAAGCACATACCGAGAACCTAACGATTCGTCATATGTGTTGTATCTCAGGTACGCTTTTATTGTACCTGTTCATGTGGCAACTTGGATGATATGACCACACGGCCCCTAGCACCGGCATAAGCGGTATTAGATACAAATCTAGAGAGCTATGATGGAAAAGCTCTGACAACTCGTATACTGGTAATTGGTGAGCTGTTTCGCTGTGACAACCCGTACATTGGAGATTGGTGAGCTGTATCGTCGCCAGATGTAAATGACGACATTTAACACAAAGACTAGTCTGGAAGGCCCGATGTCGACCCAGCATCAACTTCCCACAAATGCCAACATATATCAAAGACCAAACGGTCTGTACAAGGGGCGGGCCTCGGGGACGAAACGTCCACAAGCAGAATCTCGCCATATACAGGAAAAAATTACAACACATATAAGGGAAGTGGGAAGAGGTGCCGACATACTGACTGCGTCACATGACTTCACAGAATAGTCTTCTGGTTAACCTATTCTAAAGCACATACCAAGAATCTAACGATTCGTGATATGTGTTGTATCTCAGGTACGCTTTTATTGTACCTGTTCATGTGGCAACTTGGATGATATGACCACACGGCCCCTAGCACCGGCATAAGCGGTATTAGATACAAATCTAGAGAGCTATGATGGAAATGCTCTGACAACTCGTATACTGGTAATTGGTGAGCTGTTTCGCTGTGACAACTCGTACATTGGAGATTGGTGAGCTGTATCGTCGTCAGATGTAAATGACGGCATTTAACACAAAAGACTAGTCTGTAAGGCCCGATGTCGACCCAGCATCAACTTCCCACAAATGCCAACATATATCAAAGACCAAAAGGTCTGTACAGGGGGCGGGCCTCGGGGACGAAACGTCCACCAGCAGAATCTCGCCATATACAGGAAAAAATTACAACACATATAAGGGAAGTGGGAAGAGGTGCCGACATACTGACTGCGTCACATGACTTCACAGAATAGTCTTCTGGTTAACCTATTCTAAAGCACATACCAAGAATCTAACGATTCGTGATATGTGTTGTATCTCAGGTACGCTTTTATTGTACCTGTTCATGTGGCAACTTGGATGATATGACCACACGGCCCCTAGCACCGGCATAAGCGGTATTAGATACAAATCTAGAGAGCTATGATGGAAATGCTCTGACAACTCGTATACTGGTAATTGGTGAGCTGTTTCGCTGTGACAACTCGTACATTGGAGATTGGTGAGCTGTATCGTCGTCAGATGTAAATGACGGCATTTAACACAAAAGACTAGTCTGTAAGGCCCGATGTCGACCCAGCATCAACTTCCCACAAATGCCAACATATATCAAAGACCAAAAGGTCTGTACAGGGGGCGGGCCTCGGGGACGAAACGTCCACCAGCAGAATCTCGCCATATACAGGAAAAAATTACAACACATATAAGGGAAGTGGGAAGAGGTGCCGACATACTGACTGCGTCACATGACTTCACAGAATAGTCTTCTGGTTAACCTATTCTAAAGCACATACCAAGAATCTAACGATTCGTGATATGTGTTGTATCTCAGGTACGCTTTTATTGTACCTGTTCATGTGGCAACTTGGATGATATGACCACACGGCCCCTAGCACCGGCATAAGCGGTATTAGATACAAATCTAGAGAGCTATGATGGAAAAGCTCTGACAACTCGTATACTGGTAATTGGTGAGCTGTTTCGCTGTGACAACCCGTACATTGGAGATTGGTGAGCTGTATCGTCGCCAGATGTAAATGACGACATTTAACACAAAGACTAGTCTGGAAGGCCCGATGTCGACCCAGCATCAACTTCCCACAAATGCCAACATATATCAAAGACCAAACGGTCTGTACAAGGGGCGGGCCTCGGGGACGAAACGTCCACAAGCAGAATCTCGCCATATACAGGAAAAAATTACAACACATATAAGGGAAGTGGGAAGAGGTGCCGACATACTGACTGCGTCACATGACTTCACAGAATAGTCTTCTAGTTAACCTATTCTAAAGCACATACCAAGAATCTAACGATTCGTGATATGTGTTGTATCTCAGGTACGCTTTTATTGTACCTGTTCATGTGGCAACTTGGATGATATGACCACACGGCCCCTAGCACCGGCATAAGCGGTATTAGATACAAATCTAGAGAGCTATGATGGAAATGCTCTGACAACTCGTATACTGGTAATTGGTGAGCTGTTTCGCTGTGACAACTCGTACATTGGAGATTGGTGAGCTGTATCGTCGTCAGATGTAAATGACGGCATTTAACACAAAAGACTAGTCTGTAAGGCCCGATGTCGACCCAGCATCAACTTCCCACAAATGCCAACATATATCAAAGACCAAAAGGTCTGTACAGGGGGCGGGCCTCGGGGACGAAACGTCCACCAGCAGAATCTCGCCATCTACAGGAAAAAATTACAACACATATAAGGGAAGTGGGAAGAGGTGCCGACATACTGACTGCGTCACATGACTTCACAGAATAGTCTTCTGGTTAACCTATTCTAAAGCACATACCAAGAATCTAACGATTCGTGATATGTGTTGTATCTCAGGTACGCTTTTATTGTACCTGTTCATGTGGCAACTTGGATGATATGACCACACGGCCCCTAGCACCGGCATAAGCGGTATTAGATACAAATCTAGAGAGCTATGATGGAAAAGCTCTGACAACTCGTATACTGGTAATTGGTGAGCTGTTTCGCTGTGACAACTCGTACATTGGAGATTGGTGAGCTGTATCGTCGTCAGATGTAAATGACGGCATTTAACACAAAAGACTAGTCTGTAAGGCCCGATGTCGACCCAGCATCAACTTCCCACAAATGCCAACATATATCAAAGACCAAAAGGTCTGTACAGGGGGCGGGCCTCGGGGACGAAACGTCCACCAGCAGAATCTCGCCATATACAGGAAAAAATTACAACACATATAAGGGAAGTGGGAAGAGGTGCCGACATACTGACTGCGTCACATGACTTCACAGAATAGTCTTCAAGGTCACCAGTGACAATATGTTTGCATGGTTTATAGATAAAGTTCGACGATTCACAATCACAACTATAGCCTATACCTTAACTAGGTATTTAGTTTTCAATGAATAGAATGGAAAATTTCCATTAAATTGTCATATGTTCCCCTCCTATTTTCAGAAAGTATAGCAACAGAACATCTGCATCATATACAAATTTAACAGAATAGACCGTATCTAATTTTCCTTCCCGCCCTATATCGAAGTATACAAGCCGGGGTGTAAACAGAACAATTTCTATACCTCGACTGCAATAAGCCTGCTTTCCTTTTTGCAATAAACTTTTCCCCTCATATATTTAAAACTTATACAATATTGAAAACGTATACAATGAATAGATTACAGATAAGCTGGCCATGGCCATGATGGTTTGAAATATTGAGACAAAATGAATTTCTTGTCATTCTTCGGAGTGCTTACCATGCTTTACTATGCAAAGATAATCAGTGGAAATTCTAATACAATATATCTGTCACCTTCCGGTTTATTATATTTATCTTTGCTGAAGTTGTTCGCCTTGGTATAGTTTGTGGTTCAGCAGTTAAGCCTTGAACATGTTGAAAAGAATGTCTCAGCAAATGCTGCGGTATGCAAATGCTGTGGTATGAGAAAAAATGAATATCCTACATAGATTTCAGTTAATATATGTCTATGTCCTGTGTGATACTGTCCATTGTTGCATGCACTGATAACAGATTCCCATACATATGATTTTTTCGTGGCTATATTTATCTAGTTATGATTATGCCAATGAAATAGCTCGTCAAAGCTGATGTTTTGCCATGTTTGGTATTGTATCGACTAAACTGTATGACTACCTATATTGTTAGTAAATGTTTCAGTATTGCAATTAAGATGAGTTATTGTCTTTTTTATTGTTGGCATTGCTATTTGTTGACACTGCTCATTGCTTTTCGCTCTACCAATATCTCTGTTGTATTTATTGATTGCAGCACTAAGAGTATTAACAACATGTGGCTGTGTGTATATACATGTATCTTATGAGAGAATGAAACAAGCAGTTTTGCTTAAACTACAGTCTTATTTACAGATGTCCCAGTCTCTACTCAGCTATTCACAGATCTGCTGATTGAAATTGCTGACGAAACAATACACAAATCCTCCGGCCTTTTACATCTTAAACAGACATGGTTCAATGTCGAATGTGAAGGGACTAGAAAATGCAGGAAAAAGCCGAACGCTGTTTCGGTCCACATCCTACTTCTGATAATATGAAAAAATAAGAGTTATCAGAGCTAAAGCCCGTAGAACAAACAAACAGAACAAACGTGATTTCTGGAAAACGTATGTTTTTAGGATCAATACACATACAACGTTAACGAAAGTTTGGAATGTGATCCAGAGAATTAAAGGCAAAGGCTCCAGTCCAGTATTCATTATCTTAAGTATGGAGATCAGTTGATTACTGACAAATCAAATATTATCAATAAGCTAGGCGAAATGATGGCTAAAAACTGATCGTATGATAATGATGTACCTAAGTGTCAAAAGTTCACAGAAATGAACGAAAAAAAGAAAATTGAGTTTCCTTTCCAAATAATGAAGATTGTAACAATATTAAAACATTTGCCAGAGTCATTGTTGTCCATATTTAAACAGAGTTTGGATGACGGGGAATTTTCCACTGTCATGGCATAATGTTATCGTTATACCCGTTCCAAAGCTTGGCCGTGATTACACTGACTCAGGTAACTAACGTGCGATTGCATGGACTAGTTAGTTGTATTTGTAAAACAATGGAACGTATGATTAATGTTCGCCTTGTTTGGTACCTAGAAACTGAAAAGTAACTCACAGATATCCAAGATATACCATTGATCATTTAGTTAGATTAGGCTTACAAGAATACTTTCGCCAAGAATGAGCATGTAGTTTCTATTTTTTTTTCTTTTACCTAACAAAGCGTTTGATACTACCTAAAAATATGGGATTTTGATAGACCTTCATACTATGGGATTAATAGGTAGTTTATTCAATTTCATATCCAAGTTTTTGAACAATAGGGAGCTCCAAGTTTACGTAGGTACAACCATGTCTGATCATTTTAATCAAGAACTGGGCAGCATTTTGTCTACCGCTCTGTTCAATATCATGCTCAACAGCTGAGCCGAAGTTTTGAATAAATCAGTTGATGGTTCGGTATTTGTAGATGAATTCAACATATCGTGTAGTGGCAAAATTATGCATAGCATTGAGATAACGTTGCAATTTTGTCTAAATAAGATCGAGACTTATGTTTAGAAAATGGCTTCAAGTTATCCAAGGCTACGACAAATTGTATACACTTTTGCAGAAATATTAAAACCTCACAAAGATCCAGAATTTTTCTTAGATGGGAGTGAGATCAAGGTAATAAAATCTGTTATATTCTTAGGAGTCGTGCTTGATCACCGACTAATAACGTTTTATCGCATACAAAATATCTTGAATCTAAATGAACAAAGGCTCTTGATTTGTTGAAGGTGGTTGCCAGCTATAAGAGGGAAGGAGATGAGAAAACACTTCTTCATCTACATCGATCACTTGCTCGTTCTAAACTTGATTATGACTCATTTGTTTACAGCGGTGCTTGCAAGTCCAACTGACCATGTTAGATCCAATCCTACTCCAGGCATTAAGGCTTTGTCTCGGGACGGTCAGAACATCACCGAAAAAAAGTTTATATTTTGAGACAGATGAACTTCCTTTGAAGCACCGAAAAGTGATTCTGCCACTGCAATTTGTAACGAAATTGGGATCAAATTTCTTAAATTTAAATTAAGTTGACCTTACACTCTGAAAGCCCCGCTATTCTGGCATTGATGAGGTTTGAAAAATCTCTGCATTTTTGGGAGCGTTACGGCCAGACCATGTAGTGCTTGTTCTCCAAATGGAGATTATCTAGGGAGAAACTTTCGAAAACATCGCAATGTCTTTTACCGACCAGGAAGTTGAAGCTTTATCTGGACATCTGATTTATTATGCAATAAATAAAATATCATTTAGTTCTATTTTGGGAGTGTTAAGGCCAGACCATGTAGTGCTTGTTCTGGAAATGAAGATTATCTAGACAGAAAGTTTCGATAACATCGCAATGTCTTTTACCGACCAGGAAGTTGAAGCTTTATCTGGAGATCTGATTTATTTTGCAATAAATAAAATATCATTTAGTTCTACACTGTTAAATGGAGTGCACAGTGAAGGGAGTGACATCTTGTCATGCCAATATTTTATAAGAAGTATTCGTTTTCTGGCTTAACCCTATCTGGCCTGGGCGATGTGAGGTGTATCGCAGCCTGGGGCGGAAAGTGCCCCCATATATATTTTCTCTACCACTAACGCTAGAGCGCTGAAACTTACCACAAAGTATCTTGGATTCAAGCTCTGTCGGGAAATATAAAAAAATTCCGAGATGGCCACCATGATGACGTCACAGTGACGTCATCTTCTCGGAAGCCATTTTTCGGGTCGATTTTTCGAAATTTTCATTTCACCGATTTTTCTCTCGAATAAAATAAAATAAAATATAGAATAATTAGTTTTGTATAAATAAAATACTTTCAAGGCCTTTTAGGCAAAGAAAATGTGAAAAAATGGAGCGAAAAGATTGAAAAACACGACTTTCGCGGATACCACATCGCCGCCATTTTGAATTTACCCATGATTCTCTGCTCGGGGGTATATGAAAATAGGCCCAAAATGACCCCAATAAGATAAGCTTTAAAGTCACCAAGTTTCAGCCGCCTCGGTTTTGTCGTTTTGGAGCAGCAGAGAAAAGTTCACTAGGGGGAGGCACTTTCCGCCCCCCAGGCCAGGTAGGGTTAATAAACATAATGGACCATACTCAACACTAAAACATCTGGTAGCGAAACTAAATGCGTATCACTTACTCTGATACACAGCAGGATTACTCGCACATGCTCAGGTGACACTCGCCTATGTTTAGGTTGAGAACAAGCCAACCAAAGAAAAACTTCGTATAATGCCTATAAAAAGAATGTGGAAAATGAAATAATAACGGGCATCCACCTATCGTTCGCTGTTGTCTCCGATCCACACGAATGCAATAAATGATGCAACATACATTGCAAACAGAAACGACAGCACAGGATGTGTTTTTGTGTGATTTTTGCATTTTCGGTCACGCTTTCGTGACCTGATGGTGTTCATATGAACAACCGCAATCAAAGCGTGACTGAGATACATCATACCCCCGATAACGACTTTACAACGAAAATCATATGGATTATGAATACTCATCAGCGATACGGATCTAATATTTTTGGATCATGGTGATGTATCACCGACATTATTGAAAACTGTTGACCGTTTCTTTCCTGCAGGAAACGAGCCTAATTTTATGTATACTAGTCTTTGGATTAGGGACGATGGTTAAATATTGAATGGCGGACTAGACGCTTGTATCGTAATAACAAATATTACACTGGCTGAATACTGAGACGACCAGCCTATGCTGTACTGTTTTGTACTATTGATAGTTGTATTGAGATCGTTTTTCCAGTACAGAAGCGTAACATGTAAATGTGTTATCGATGGCCTAATTTTTCGTTTATGCCTGTAAAACGCTCACCTGATCAATTCAGAGTAATTTTAACAGCTGTTTTCTTGATGGATTGTATCAGTGTTTGGTACAGATCATTAGCATTTGTTGACAGGTGATGACATAATTCTTTTATGGAGTTATAGCCGTTTTTATGCATCTTTGCCAATAAGTTCTGGACGATGTCCGCCATGTTGTTTCATGATGACACATCTAGACAGATTCGTATCTTGCTATAACTATTTATTGTCGCTGTTAGTAATAACTAACGATCTGATTATTCTCAGAGGCATAATAGTTACTTATTCTCTTGAAATTAATGACTGTGAAATGTTTAATAAGCCGTAGAGTGAACTCTTATGGGTGGCTGTACAGTGTTTTGGTAATTTGGGAGGTTCCCGATAGGGGGCGCGCTATCGAATCACTGCACGAGCGGGAAGATATAAATACGTCGACGAGAGGATCAGAAGTCAGATTGCTCTAAGCTTTCTCACTGAGAAGACCTGCCAATAAGGTACAATATGGGTTCTTACACTGATGATATGGCACTGAGTGACAAATAAAGAAGCCTTACCCCACCACACAGATGTCCCATACATTTTAGAGAGGAGCCATAAAAACCCATAACCCGTAACAAACCCATAACCCGTAAGAAACCCGTAACCCGTAACACCCGTAAGAAACCCGTAAGAGTTACGGGGTGTTACAGATGTATCTGTCCTATGATGACTATTAGCGATGAATAATCCTAACCCGTAATACCCGTAAGAAGTTACGGGGTGGTACGGATGTGTGCAACTGATGTTTTGAGTGCTTATAGATGAATAAACCCAGAACCCATAAAAACCCATAACAAGTCTATAACCCGTAATACCCGTAAGAAGTTACGGGGTATTACTCAGATGTTGTACCTGTGTTACACGCATACCTAGTGAGGAAGTATACCCATAACAAACCCGCAATACCCGTAAGCAGTTATGGGGTATATTACAGTGATAAACCCATAACACCTGTATGCTGTTACAGGTTATTTACACTGAAGTGGTGTTATTCTGAAGTGTATACAGAGATGATGAGTGACCTGTAACCACCCATAACTACCCATAACCATCCATGAGAGTTCGTGTGTTATATTGTATACACAGAGGTTACTTGACCAGTTTAATGCAAGTGTTTGCATCATGTTTCATCACACCACGTCACGCTATACAATATACATCTTGTGTTTTCTATGGCGAATAAAACCATACCTTTATTATGTTGAAACTTGAACACGGTGTTAACTTCATCTATGCAGTTTAAGTTCAACCTATCCTATCCTATGAGTTCAGATATCTCTCTATATCTGTGGTGTCAGAATCCTAGACGTTATATCAAAGTATCATACTGAGAAGTACTGAGATGTTCGAGAAGTGTAATTAACCGCTATCCTGACCGGTACATGTTCTGAGCATCACTATAGTGTATTTCAATTACATTATATGGTGGCCAGAGTGTGTGATCGTTACAATACTGCGCTACTGTGTGTCATTTGAGGAGTGAAAATACACAAATATTTGCTTTAAAAACAGGAAATTTCAGATTCGTTTTTTCATACACAATGAGCCTTTGTTTCTATGTTAAGTAATTGATATAATAGCCCACCGGATTTTATCCACATACCCACCCATCCAGCTAGGCTTATGAACGCCTGCAATCGTATTTTTAGGCTCATTTATAGTATTTCAAGCTGTCTAATAATCTGAACCCACTCGAGAAAAAAACAAGCCAGTCAATATTATGCCGGATTTAATTGATATTTCCATTGGAAGTAATGATTCTAGTGGTTCCGCTGTGGTGTGTTTGTGAAACAATCGTCCTCTGGCAACTCGGTCCTTGTACCGGATATTTATGACGGACAGATCCTTGCGGACAACCGCTAATACCGGGATAAAAAGACGTCGAGAATCAATAAAACGCATTTCTTAGACGTGGAAATGCCAATAACGATAAAAAATGATGGATTGCACCATTTATTTTTTTCGATTTAGGAAAAACATCTCGACATGAACTCAGACAAAGATAAACACGCCCGAATACCTGGGGGTATGCATACAAATTTGTGAAGTAGACGGCTACTGAATATTGAGTCCTTGTCAACCGAGTGCAGGTATATTCCCATTGATTTTAGGTATTACCAATGTCCAAATCTCAGTACATGGAACATGTTAATAGACAGGGTTAACACAGGGACATGAAGAAAAGATAAATGAATGCAATAGATTATGTCTGATGTAGTTTTGCTCAAACTGTCGTTAAAATTCAAACAAGATGGAATAAATGTGAAGGGGAGAATGAGGGATCGAATCCCAGAGAGAGGTGTTTCGTGCAGACTTGGAACGAAGCGCTTGGTTGGCGTCGGGCCTCACAGATATGTGTTCTGAATAAGGACTTGCACCCCTCGCTTGAATCATTCTTCTATCTAACGACCACATACATATACCGTAGTTGATCTTTTTCCATCAGAATACTGGATATGGTTATTACATCATCGCTCTTGCATATTTACCTATTATTGACTGTTCTTGTGGGCACTATGCTTTCATAGTGTTGCTGAGGGAAAAATAGTGCCCGAGCGAGCGAAGCGAAGGGACATAACTCTGAGTAACAACGTCACAGGAATAATGCCCGCCTGCGCGGACACTATTGCATATAGTAGTCGTGTGGTTATCCAACCATTACTCTAGAATTTATCATGTGATCTACTAATGTTGTCTAATATCGCTCAAGCCGGTGCTTTGGACAGTGTGGTCATGCCACTCAAACTGTACACATGAACATCTATAATAAAGCGTGGCTGGGATACAAATCATCACAGGGATCAGTTTGGGTTCTTGTGATGTTTTTATATGCAGTCAGTATATTTGCCGGCGGGGTCATATGTTTTCTTGTCGGTACCCCGGCATCTTTTTTCATCACCCTTATTATCTTGTGTTGAATTTCAGTTGAATTCCAAAAACTACTTAATCCGCTGACCGATTTTGCCTAGAAGGTAACTGTCGTTTGTTAAGCATCACCTCATAGTATCGAGGTGTAAGGCCCATTGGTTGTTTCCAACATTTAAAGTGTATCTTAGCACTCTGAGAGCGAGTTTAATCAGGGAAGAGAATGAGCGACAGGGAGACATCATACTCTGGGGATGAATTGCATTCAATAGTTCTGGTCAGTTGTACGGATTTCACCATTTGAATATTGTGTTCCGGTTACCATTATTAATCATTGGGACGTGTTGGATGCTTCGAACTTCCAATGAACTACCATGGGTTTATACATACATATTCATAATTTAATTTGGTGGCTCCCTATCAAACAAATACTGTCTTGTTATTACAGTCTGTCGATTATAGACACGGAAATTCTGAATGGACAAGAGCATCCTCTCCCAGGGTGCTTTGTGCTACGCTGCATTTACCCCTGTATGGGTCTCACCATCTTTTGCAGGATTCCTGCAGAAACCTAGAACTGTTCTGTCTAACTGTTTTACTGATCGCAAAACGTATATTTATCTTGAAATATACTTAACGGATATTCAGTGTGTTACAAAACGGCCGTGCCACACAGTTTGAAGGCAGCTTTTTGACAAATTAACTCAGAACAATATGTTGCGGAAATACATATCGGTGAATCGCGGCTGATATTAATTCGCCCAGTTAGACGGTCGTCATGTTCGTTTACTGCGGCAACAGATGACCTTGGGTCAACTCGGGCAAAGTCCGTGAGACCCTTACAGCGCTAAATGGAGAGGCGCGAAGCAGAACGTACGTAATGACTGCCTGATAGAACTTGGGACAACAGCTGACTCCTGAATGTCGGATTTCTGTTTTAATAGGCTCGAGTACGGTAACAGATAATGCGAGTAGTGGTACATTCCTAGTAGCAATAACCAAGGCGTAAAACTTCTGAAAGGAAATAGATTCAAGCAGTTGTCAGATATTAGATATTTTGTATTTGTAAGTTACATTTGCTGTACTATTTTTATTTTATTTTTTTATTAGGCGTGGCAATTATTTTGATAATTTGCTGTGATTTTTAGGGGTGTATTTATTTATTTGTGGATTCTGGAGTGGGATCTACATTTTGGGGCGTATGGACATGGGTGTTAATGATTGCTGTATGTGGTCAGTATAAAATATAAGACTTGCTAGTGAAACAGGTGATTGTAGAAGCGGGTACTACCATTTCAAACAAATCAAACAGATTACTGAGCAGTTATGCTATGTTATGTTTGTTCTAGATGTGATTCGCTGCCTATTTTTTGTAAGTGGATTACATTCTTCCATTTGTTTATTAGTTTATATTTGTTTTAATAGCATTGAAAGTTTATATTTCAGTGTGATATGTATAAAGTTAACTAAGCTGAGTATTGTTATCGGTATTATGTAGAACTGACTTGCAAGAATATATATGTTGAACTGTGATTTTATCTGCGGTGATTTTACTGAATGTTCATTAGCCCTGTCATTCATACACTTGAAAATAAGTAATGAGATTTATTAATTTTACATGTGCTTGGCACTTTGAATGAATTTATTTTTGATTCCTCTATTTTTCTGATAACAATATTCTGGAGTGAGTGAGTGAATAGGGTTTAACGTCACTTTTTTCAGCTATATCACGACGTTGAAGGGAAGAGAGGAGAGGGGGAGAGGCGGTGCTACGTACTTGTGACAGAGCAGATCAAATGCTGCCGTTTTATAGTGCTGTCCCACTGAAATATCATGCCGTAGGCACACTGTAAAAATTGGCGACATGTTTAACGTCTCAAAATGAAACATGAATTTGTCCCAACTTTTGGGACATGTTTGTACGTACATATTTCATTTTGAAACGGCTTCATGTTTCAATTTGAAACACGTGTCATCCTCATGTGTGTTATTGATGTCTCATTATCAGACATGTCATCGTTAAACACGTGTCCGTTTGAAACATGTGACATCCTGCACAGTGAAACATGTGTTGTCTCAATCTGAAACATGTTACGGCCGACTACATGTTTCAAAATGAAACGTCTAAGCCCAAACATGACTTTGTCCCAACTTTTGAGACATGTCGCAAGCGAAACGGGTCCGAACATGTCTCAAACTTGGAAGTGATTCAAAATAGTCTATCTCCCATTACATGTTTCATCAGATCGCCAGATCGCCTGTGAAAGAAACAGAAATACACGAAACATTTATTACATTCAACTTGCGTCAGTTTTTATTCTCTTATCTTCGATGGAAGCCAAACTCAGGTATGAACCAACAATAACCATAGGCTACAGGCAGGAACATATATAACAGACCAGCTTGATCCGCAGGTTAACAATGAATATGATAATTTCAGACAGATACAAGTTCGGTACATCATAATTCCTGATGTGAACCAATTATAATAGCGTGCAAATTGTCCATCACAACTTGATAACGTGCTGAAGTTTCGGTGAACACCAAAAGGTGCATTTACATTCAGATATTAACCAAAATAATAATTTACTTAAGTTTCCACATCGGTGTGTTGACATGACACAGCCTAACCCAGCACACAGGAAGAAGTTCTCAACAGGGGGTACTATATTACATACATGTATTGACCATACTTGCTAATTTAGATGTCTGTAACTTGAAAATGACTTATCTGCTCGCGGTAAATATCTCTGCCCAAAGATTCGTTGAAATTCCATTCAGTTTCGGGGAATGGAATACGGATCGCAGATGATTATTAAAATAGCGGAGCCTGGACTCGTCTCGAATTGTTGCAACAGTGATCACAGTCAGTGAGGAAGGAGGAACATTGTTTCACACACCAACAATATTCAATATTTTCATAAAGATGAAAATAATATGCCCTCTCTCCTCCTGCTTTCATCTTCGTATATCTAAGTCGTACACTACATGAGTTGCCTCGGCTGAACATAACACAATATCTGATCAGAATACGAGTTTGGTGATGTCATAGCTCTATAAACATATTAGATCCATATTAGGAGGAGTGCAATTACCTCTTTAAAATTCAAATTTGATTGGCTATTCGAAAGAAGTTAACATCAATACAACTACCACTTGCCATATTTGGAAATAACACAGACTGACATCAAAGAAAATCCTCGCTGCACTGTGTTGGCAAGTTTTTATCTTGATTGGCTATATGGTATCACGTGCGTTTCCCAGTTTGAACAATTTACAATACTCTATTCATTAGGGGAAGATAAATGACGGAACATTAGTGCAATATTTAACTTGAAATGTGAAGATGCCTGATTTGGTGCCATTTGTGTCACACAATGGCCGAAATCCGCGCATGGTTGTAATCATATATAGGGCAATCGTATTGACTATGTCCAGAAAGTTTCCTGATGGGTTACACACATTTAAAATACTGGATGTATAGCTTTGGTCACATAGAGAACACAGTTGTTGTTTCTTCCAAAGCGAACTCTTATTGATGCCCCATCAATGTCACTCTTTTTTATAGCAACGCTGCTGTGTATTTTGTTGGTATGAATGTTTAACGAGATTACTCTTAACCCTTCCGAACATGAAGGAGAATCATGCCCTAACCTCCACCAAACTTTCTGCGCTATATCTCCGAAGCAACAAATTGTTAGGAGCTGACACTGCTTGATTTAACAGCGTAATATATTTAAGTCAGTTTATCCCTATTTGCATACCCCTCCCAGAAATGGATCATTGGTAAATTTAAAGTGGCGGTCATGTGGGGTTCCAGAAAAGTGGTGTTTTATCTTTTTCTTCGCGATTTTCTTTTGAGGATAAAAGAGTTCATGAACTATTTTATTTCACATCAAATAATTCTTCCCTAAAGTACCCTGTAGTTTACCTCGGAAAACGTAGCAAAAATAAACAAAATGGAAAATCTGACCGAAAAATAGACCAAACATTCATATTTAGAATATGACGTAACTGTGAAGTGTCCAAGGATTGGATTTGTTTTTTTTATTTTTGCAATTTCTAGCAGAGCGGACCCCAAGATATATTGTGGGGGCTTTTAGACTCGAGAAGTAAAAACATATTTAGTGGGGAGGAGGCGTCTCTTCCTAGGCCTTGGCAGGCCTCAAATACCCTAGGCCTGGAAGAGTTATATTACGATGCAAATAATTCAATTAAATTGGCCGGTCTGTTTATTCTCAATACCGTCAGATATATTCACGATCGCTAAAGACCAGAAATAAATTATTGGAAACTAGAACTTTCATGCACCAGACAGCATTATCTGTCTTGTATACTTTGTTCCTTGAGACATGTCGCCTTTGCGACTTGGTTGTACGTGTTTCGGCCTTGATGTTTCAAGCAGCTATTCAGGTCATTATAGTGAAACGGCAACGCGAGTGAAACATGTCACAACCCTCAAATAGCTGTAATCTTGCGTCTTTGAGACATGTTTTCAAGGAGAACAGGGTGAAACATGTAGCAATATGAAGTATCTCACATGTTACCCATCTCAAAATGAAACGTTAAACATGTTTCCACTTTTTACAGTGCAGGTATGACACCTCACTCAGTCACATTATACTGACACCGAGCGAACCAGTCCTTGTTCTATCTTCTTAATGCTGAGCGTAAGGGAGGAAGCAACAAGTTCCATTTTTCAAGTCTTTGGTATGACCTGGCCTGGGATTGAACCCAGTATCTACCGCTTACGAGGCCGACGCTCTAACGATTAGGCCACCGCAGTTCGGTCAATATTCTAGAATATTATATATGGATAATCGTAATAAAATGAGAACAAGTTGAATTTTCGCTGATTGTTGTTTCTAGTTGACGATGAAGGTTACTGCAATCCACATATGTTACATATATAAATAGCTACAATCCAAAGGCTCACAGGTATACATCAATTGCTTAATAATGTTGGTATGATGGACTGATTACTGGTGGAAGGAGGTAGATTGCAAATCGTGTTTTATTGTATTTTCTTCTGTCAACAGTATACTGCGGAGTGAAACAAATATGGGAAGAGCAAATCGGTCCATTTGTGAGAAATCTCCTCATAGCTCCATTGACGTCCGATCGATGGCAATGATGTTAGTAATCTGTGCTCGCAAGCTCGCAAGCTGCCACAGTTTGAACCAGATAATTTGACAGTGCATGCCCCGTTGAATCTGCAAAATGCGAAAATCAATCCTTAAATATATCTTTGTCTTCGTCATCCCGTACAGATATGTATCCACATGGGATTTCTCGACTCTCTATACTATAATCTCTCATCACGACCGTATTAACCGTCTTAGTTCATTAAAAGGATCTGTGCTCAAGAAAAATAATCGCCGATATATAAATGTCAGAAGATATAAATCAATCTTTAGCTCTACTGCATAGAGGGGGTGTCATTCAAGTGTTGTTTCTTTTTTTATTGAGTTGCATGAATTTCTCATTAATAACATCTATGTGAAATTTGGCAACATAATATGTTAACAGCACCAATGGGTACTAGTTGTGCACCCCTTTAAAATATCGCATGCTGATATCAAAATACGAATGTAGCGTGCAAGATCTACGGCGTTACATTTCGTAACTTGTGTCCAATTCCGCTTAACCGGGGCCCGTTCCTTCGGAACTGGGGACCGTATGAACCCATGTATTTCAAGAGTCTCATGGATTGATATTTTTGGAACATCTTCATGTCTTAACGGCATCAATGTAAACTGTTGACCACTTATGTCTTGCAGGATACCTATATTTATGTATGCCATGATTTATTATTTTGAAGTTAATGCTGTTATATGAATTAGGTCTTTGGATTATTTCCGTTGAAATTCTTTAATGGACATCGGCTGAATAATGAATGACGGACTGGAGTCTTGTATTTGGTTTGTTAAACTTATTTCAAATGGTAGTGAGTTGTTATTAATGTGTGTATTATTTGTGTATTTTCAGGGTTTTCTTCTTGTTCCTGTCCGAATACATGTTTGTCTAGGAGTAAAGCTGGTGTTTTCCTTGCATGACTGGGGAGACACACGAAGAGTCGAGCGGCCTGCGTCAAAGTTCTCAAATTTAACTCGTATTTCATTTCGTTGAAAATAGATCCTGCATAAGAAAGGACCATTTGCGGTACATTTTATTTCATACTAATAGACTTTCTTCTACCAGTCGACTAAACATTAGTCGATTGCTAAGATTAGCCAGTTCTGAACAAATGAAAAAACATAGAGCAATCAAACCTCATTTGAATATTTTCTGAATTATATAAACGAGGTCATTACCAGAAACGGCATGGCAGATCCCAAGAGAGTACTATAGCCGTAGTCTATATCCGGCTTGCGCTTAGAAAATTTATACAATTTATAAGCTACCAACATTAGCTATTCTAGTTTCGAATGCTCTCAAGACAGCACTTTTTGTCTGATATTTTCGAAGATTTCACAGCCCAAAGCAATAGACCTTCACAGAAACTCTGTTAAGGCAGTAGATCTCGTTCGAACTTTCAAAGTGATAATTTGCTTAAATGCTCACTAATGTTTCATCAGTGAATTATTAAACATTTATTGAAAAAGTGGGATTCACCATGCTTATTTACAAAATACTGTGTGGTGCATGGAGGTGTCCAGCGAATGGCTATAAGACAGAATTATGGAAATAGCACTATTTTCAGGTTTTAAGCCCATTTTTCTCAACTCTCAAAATTTCTTTCATTTACCATATAATGTGGAATTCATACACACCTGGTTAAATATGAAATAAAAATGGGTCACCATACATGATTTTTTTTCAAATAGCAGTTGTATAACGGATAAATTCAGCTTTTTCCTCCTTATGTTCGTGAGAGGACTGGGGTGGGGAAGGCATCTCCAATGCATCTACAAAGTTACCTTTTGGCTAGCAGTGAATATGAAAAAAGTTTGGAGTGGTGCCGCAAGCATCATCTGTTGCGCACCTAACATTCTGTACCGTCCAGCCGATGAATCTGACAGGCCCAAAATTTGGTCAAAACTATTTCACTTTGGAGCGACTGGTAATACAAATAAATGGTTCTGTTTTGCTAGATATCAGTCTGTTGTTTACTTTTATCCGTATTTTAAGGTGTCAGGGCAATAATAATACGATATTTAGTCTGTTACGAAAGATTTAAAAGATTCTCATGTTCTTTATACCATAGGCAACGTGATCCTTTAATGACTGAGTGTTCCTAATGACCTTAATGACTGGGTGTTCTTCCAATTTCTTCCAAATCCACGAGCCAACGAAAATACTGACGTATTATTTGAAAATTTGAATTGACCAACCAGCGCTTCAGAATTGTATAAGATATCCTTTGATGCGCTTGAGTTTGTTTGAAAAGCGATTACAAGTCTACTAAACGTCTCTGATTACACGTGTTAGCTGCATTATAAGAAAACATATTCCAACCCCTTCAGTCTATGGATTGGGATGTATGACAATGACAGGTTAATAGCAATCCATTGATTCTAGCTTCTCCACGCACTCCCTGGTCTAGTTCAACTTCTGGGGCAAATCTTTTAACTTATATGTCAAGGGGATGGCCTCCGAGCAAAGCATAGAATGGTATTTCGACACCTACCATAAACAACGAGAAAGGAAGCTTTCTTCGAAGAAACAAATTACAAGCGTTTGGTCCGTCATTCATAATTCGGCCGTCGTCCATCAAAGAATATCCACATCCATAATCCCATGACCTATTCCATATTCCATATAACAGCATTAACTCCAAATTAAAAAAAAAAGACAATCATAGTATACATCAACATAGGTTGGTTTAGGCTAACTTTATCAAACTAAATCACTGTATTTCCTTGATATGAAAATTACCTTTGGCAATGAAGCAAAACCTGCAAAAGAGACCTGCAAATGATTGTTCAATAGAACCAGAAATCTCAGTATTTTGAGTTTTTAAAGACATGATCCGTTCTCAGTTGAACCGGTAAGTTTGAACCCCAAGCATTTCGGAAGCGTTATGAGTGCTACAACTGGTCAAATCTACTCATAAACGTTTGAACTACGGATGTCCGTGATACACTTGGATCAATATATGAAGGCCGATGTTTTCAACATTTCAAAGACAGAATATATGAAGTTACCTTTTTGGTAACAGAATTTATCTTCTCTGTCGGAGTCTTATTATTCCTCATATGTCCCAAGTAACCTTAAACTATCGACAGCTGAAGAAAATGGTTCAAGGCTAGTGTAGGAAATGATGT
>JAVTVY010000840.1:0-34505 GCA_036873755.1 Hanleya hanleyi
ATTTGACAGACATTGAAAATTTAATGATTGTCTTCTTCATACGTGGTGATTACCAATTTATAAATGTTTGGAATTTTAGTGACGGTGTTGTACAAATATTTTCACAGGCCTTAAACTTGATGCATTCTCTCCTTTATGGAAAGAATGTCCCGAGTTCGGTCCAGTGTCCCTCGAAAGGAGACGTACATAATTTTATTACGTCACTAGACTTTTCTTCGCTTCTAATCAGCGAAATAAATTTCTTTTTGATTGTTTTGCCTTTCTGGGTAAATCACATGTCTATCTCATGTAACAATAATATGGTATATTGCTATATAGTGATTGGTCTTTGATGTTATAAATTTAACAATAAGACGATCATATGATTATGATATTTTATTCCCAGTTATAGAAGACAATACAGATACGTAGTTGTCGAAAAAAAAAAAAACAAAAAAAAAATTAATAATAACTTACCTGTTTGAACTCCATCGTTGTTTGAAAGTTTCAGCTATAATGTCCAAGGAATTTATATGTCATTCCCACTGTTCAATAATCCTTAAGTGTTGTAGACTAAAATATTGTTCTGGTGTATTCATGCTTAATTTTATATTACGTGAGATGTCGATACGAATGAAACCAGATCTTTGTCCCCTCTCCTTCGTATTCAAAAATTTATCTCAAAAGGAATGAAAATTCTCTAAAATCACAACAACAACTAAATTATTCAAAATCATGAACCCGAAAATAATTCATTCATCTATATATTTGTACGTGAATAAATATTTATCCTATTAGGTCATTTGGTACTGGTATATCCGAGGTTTGTTGTGTTTTGTCTGTTTCGGTACGGTCGATTTTCGGTGCAAAGGGTATTTTATAAATATTGCGCTTTTACTCCTTTGGACCCTCAATCAGAATTGGCGATGTCTGATGGCACAAACGTCGGGAAAATAAATGTAATTCTTTACGTTTGTGACAAAGATTCAAGCCAGTCGCTGTCACCCAGCGATCGGGTATAAAATTTGAGTGTTTACATTGTACTTTAGACATATGGTAAATAGTAAATCCATCAGTCTTCTTCAACCATCTTCAGATTGGAACTTATTATATTGATCAGTTTAGGGGTCAACCCATACCTTACCATACATGCGTTTTTAACGAATGTTTCATCATTCTGGCAGTAAGCTGAATCTTTTTGACGAAAACGTACACGTATAATGCCGCTTCAAAGCCTGACATAGATCGAATTCTGTAATATGCAAAATATTTTCTGAAATTTACCTTTTATCCAAAAAGTGACTGCATGAATTCTGGCGAAAGTATTTTATTTCGGTTTTCTCACATGGACTACTTGCGCCTACTGACCAGGCTATCCCTTCCAGAGTTTCATTATTGGCAAAATTAATTTTGTAGAATTTATTGCTAAAAACAAACGAATCAGGTTTTTTACCGAACTATGAGATTTTAAATTAGCGAAATTTCTGAAAGTATGATCATGAAATGATGTTGTCTGATATGATGCATTTTTTTATGTTATTGGTTATTTATTGGTAGCAAGTTCTCAAAGAAAATACACGGGGAAAATAACAATACTTGCGTATTTGAGATTTTCTTTGTCATCAATTAAATTGTGTGTAGCCCTGAATGTAAACTCGCCAATTTGTTTTAGAGAAGTGAATATATATTGGTGGCATATTCCGGCTATCAGTTTATCATTAAAAGTGCATTGGATAATGGAAATATCAGAGACTATTGTAATATTCTAGCAATGACTATTGCACAAGGGGAACAGACGCACCGCAGGGCAGCATGTTCGAACAACCATCTATTGTGCAATCATGCCGCCATGGAAAAAAAAAAAAACAAAAACAAAACAAAACCACGGTGTTTCACGCATGTCTTATGCAATGTGTAATTGTTGTTACATTGCTCTTCTGGGAGTTGTGTTCCCATAAGTTGTGTCTAAAATTCAATGATCGACTGTCTTTTTGGTAGCAGGAGCGATGTTTGGTCTGAAAGGCACCAACAGAGAAATTGTTAGATAACCCACAATTTGTATATCGATTTGTTAGTTTACATATACGCAAGTTCATATACATGTATGATTTGATTACCATTCGATCTATTTACCTAGACTTTCTAATGTATAAGGCTTCAGCTTTTTACTCCTAACGTGTTTCATATCACTCACCTACAGGGAACTACATCCCGACAGCACGGTCGTCTTTGATGAAAAATTTAAGCGTACTCTAACCATGATTAGACTGTAACTGTTTTGGTATGTGTCTTTCTAATTGATCCATAGCAAATATTCATGCTTCGATCTCGTGATGATATCTTGCTGTTGGCGTATGGTCCCTGTATTCCATTCGTCGTACAGACAGCTATTTCTGTCTGGCGGCATAGCGATGTACAATATGGGATAGCTCGGTCTAATTCAGCCTTGTTTTCACAAACATGTCCTGAGGCTCAAATTGATATGTTTCACAATTTAGCCAGGCAGTGTTATACCGATAAAATATGCAGTTACACGAGAGTTCCTGACGCGTGTCAATGCTCACACGCTTGAACACGTTTTATCTTTCCTTCAGGACATTGTGTCTCTATCACTTTAATCATGTACACGGCCACGTGCGCGGTGTATTGTCAACAAGCAGAGTAGTATACAGGGAGTAGATTTGGTTTACACTGACCTTTCTCTGGTTTTCACGTATATTGTATAATGTCTTGTAATATCGATCCTGTATGTACGTAATTACCGCAACGGCCTACTTAGGTGTTATCGCTGTATACATGTCGTAACAGGCCAAACCAAACTATATTGTTGGTTCCGGTATTTTCTTATTCGTTTAAATGTACTCGTTGTGCTCATGTCACGTTTTTTTTTACAACGATTTTTAAGCCCTGTAGTCGGCTTCTACCTCTTCAACCCTGTTCCAGTCTCCACTTTGACTCCATGAGGGGCTGGCTGATCTCCACACCTGAGATCTTGGATAACAGCAATTCTAATACGCACAGAATTGCCTCCGACACGGATGCCCCAGGCCAATCCCAACGACTGGTGTCTTCATGGTGTCCATCAACGACTCAACCCCCATGTGGCTCTACATTACATCCTCTATATTACATACTCTCTATGTTATATACTATAACAACTATTTGGTTCACGACTTTTGAGTTCTATCGTTTTGATGGTCCTCTTTCCAATTTCGGGGTCCGAAATTCTTCGAACAGGGGGTATGTCATATCATAGAATATGATAGAACAATATGATAGAACAAATATGAAATAATATGATAATTAATTATGGGATAATTAATTATGAAACTTGACACTTTAGTAAAAGATAAAAACAGATATGAAAACTTTATTCCAAAAAGGGGATACTCTCTGTGGGCTCTTGTAGCATCTAATAATTATCATACAAACCTGATGATATCTGATTTATTGCGATGCTTGAGGCTTAAGGCACCGGGATAGGTTGGACTAATTTATTCGACCTGTGTTAATTAACTCGCACCAGATAATGGATACTAGGTATGACTCACTGTATCGTGTGATTTCATAGACAAAATATGATTCATCAGTTCCCAACAGAAAAGCTGTTAATAGATTTGTTCCATAGCAACTGGAGATCGAGAATACAGAAAGAGTGATGAGCAAATCAAGGACCAATGGGAAGGCATGGAAATGACGAAATCCCGAAGAATAGCATAAGCCTTTAGGGGATTTGATCGGTATAAAATAAGGACAGTTAGGGTAGAGCGGGGGACTCCTCGGCCGTGCACACTTTGGGGGAACAGCTGAAACGTAAACTAGTTATACAGACGTCCAGGTCTCCAAGTATGGACAAACTTGGCATTGGTTAAGAAGTCGGGGGTTCCTCAGGAAGGAGAAAGGAAGCACAAAATAAGGATACAACAGGTCAGTTATGTATATCAATAATTAATTACGGTTAGGGATATGACTCTAACTTATTGAGTGACTTGAAAGAGGTGGTTAACATGTATTAGTGTTTTGCTATTGTGCTAAAGGAATTTGAGCATATATTGGTGTCAGATAAAAGAAACCTCAAGAAAACGTATTATGTGTCTTTTTGTTAATTTATTTAATCTGGAAGAAAAGTATACACACGGCATGGCAGATATCGTTTAAGCCACATCCCCACTCCCAAAGCGCTCGATTTCTGGATACCTCTTTGCAAAGCCAAGCGAGTTAATTTGTGATGCGGAGCCTTTTAGCCTTTCGTGTATAGCCCATTTAGGGCTATACAAGAAAGGACATACACCTTGACATAACCGAAGTTCAATATAATAGAAAATATGTACAAAATATATAGCCCTAGCTATATCGCGTTCAAGCCTGGTCACAGCCACGGTCTGGTCACGACCGGTTCTCTTGTGGATGGGTCCAGCTTCTATCTTCCTTCCCCAGGTCTTTGTGGTAGGGTCCAGCGTCTAGCTTCCTTCCCCAGGTCTTCGTTCACTCCCGTATGGATGAACTCTGCGTCGTGTCTCGTCTTACACGACCTGGCCCTCCCGTGGTTATGTCCGGCGTGTGTCTTCCTTCCCCCGGTCTTCTTCCCTCGGGTGGTATGGACTTCTCGTCGTCGTCGTGTCTCGTCTTACACGACTAGGCCCCTCCAAGCGTTGATAACCGTCAATGGATGCGGACGGCCTGGGCACGACAGTACTATCACAGTACAAAGGCTTCTACGGCACCGGTCCGTCTCTCTGTAACACCGCAGGACTATTCAACTGCACGGCTCACCACAGCAGCAGACGGCACCCCTCGTAGGAATACACCCCCAGGCTTCAGCGACCCCGCTCACGGCGACTCACTCCGCGGCCCCGCTACAAGGACGAATCATCAAGGCTAGAGTTCACGGCTACACGGTCCACATAGGATCGGACATCGATAACACACGGTGGATGGGTAGGCACCTGGTCTAGTAACCCTCTTCCTATACTACTGTATGGGCACCTGGTATAGGAACCCTCTTCCTATACTACTGTATGGGCACCTGGTATAGGAACCATCTCTCTATACTACTGTATGGTCAACTGGTCTATGAACCCTCTTCCTATACTACTGTATGGTCATCCGCAATAGATGGGCATCTGGTCAAGGATTCCCCCTTTATATACTACCGTATGAGACAGTAGTAATCTATGATTGGCCGCGAATTACTCAATGTATGTACAGGGTGGTGAGAGACTGTATGCTTATGGAGGCGTGAATGAATAATCGTTTATGGTACGATTTACTGGATAGGTGTATGTTTATCAAGCTCTAGGCTCGAACCTATAGCTTGTGGGTGTTAGCGTGAATGTATCTCAACCTGTAGGTTGTGTGTTTAAGTACGTGTGTGCATGGATAATTGCTTAGGTAGGAACTGTGTATGATTTGCCTAGCTGTACCCTCTTCACAGAGACGAGCGTCTCCTACCGGATACAGCTTAATCGATACCATAAAGGTACGGCCATGCTATCAACACTAACGCCGTTAGTTAATTCCCAGAGCTGAGCCTGCACTACCGTACAGTAGAGATAGGAATAACCATTGACGATAAGTGTCTATACTCTAACTCCCAGCGCAATACCCACACAACTGTGCGATATGGTTGAGATAGGTAGAGATCGAAGTAGAGTAAACACAGCCCGGACGTGTTGAATGTAAGTGAGTGTAAATGTATGCAATGATGCTATAGGATTCGGCGGCGGCACTTCTTCAATTCGGCGGCCTGGTCCCGGCCCGGCGGCGGCACAAATTCGGCGGCCTGATCGCGGCCCTTCTCCGGCCCGGCAATGTATTAGATTTCTTCTCCCCAATAGATCGTGCGTGTTCTCACCTCGAAGTTTCTGCTGGTCTCTCTCGTTTCAGCGGGAGTCCGGCTTATATAGGGCTACCGCTCTTCTGTGGATAAAGGTAGAAACAGAACGTTCTCCTGCAGATAAAGGTAGAAACAAGTCGACGATGCCAGCGCCCTCTTTATTGTCAAAGAATCACACTTCCCCCCGATCAGTTTATCTGGACTTCGCTGGATAAATATGGCTATGGAGGAACAAACCATAATTCATAACGGACGTAACTGGTAAATCTCAGCTTCCAACTCCCTCTAGTTAATTCACACGACGACCGCAAAGTTCACTGTCCCTCATCTGCATATTCTCTGAAACCGACTTCCGGATTCCTGACTGACGTCATCTACAGCGAAGCAAGCGAGCTCACCAGCGTTCCTTTTCGCCGTCCCGACTGATCGTTTGAGATAACTTCACCGGGATTTCGAGGCATTGTCTGTCTCCCGGATTATTATAGTTCATTCTAGGAAAATTACAGCGTTGAATTCCATCAGGTAAGTGAACCGCACACATAAACACAATGTCACTTTCGATTTCCAGTAGTCACGTATCAAACACCAGCAGTGGTTTATTAAAGGGGATCCCAAGGGGTCGTTTGCATTCTGCACTTTCGTTACACTAGCATATTTTCAACTTGGAAATAGTTGCCAAGTGATTCACTAAGGATAATAGAAACATGATAAAGCATATTTACCCTATTTCATGTCAGTTTGCCACTAGTTGAAACTATTTCCCCATATAAAAGTACACGACTGATGTGACCCACAAATTGTATCATCCCTAGTCATAGTCAAGTAACATGCCTCTGATTGTAGGACATCAGAGGCATAGAGTCTGATTTCCCTTGTCTCGCTGCGGCAGTTAAAAAACGTTGGAAACAGACCAGAAAATTACATTCACTCGCCCCAATTCCCACTTTTCGTAACATATGGTATCTGCGGGATAGAATGCCACCAAAATTCTTAGTCACAAACACATACTTGCACTTCAACTGGGACAGACAACAAAATGAAGCGAGAGCCGAGAAGGCGGCATCTTCATTTTATCCAGACAATTTCTACGTTCCCACTTCGAAGTGGGAACGTAGAAATTGACTGGATAAAATGAAGATGAGAAGGCGGCTGCCATGTCATTTTCGTCTCCCCTCAAACGTGCTGACATCAATTTTCTGGTCTGTTTCCGACGTTGTTTATCTGCCTCAATGAGACATGGGAAATCACACTCCATGCCCCTGATGTCCTTCAATCAGAGATATGTTACTTGACTACCCTACACATGGCTCGTCTGACGAACCCGAGTCATGGCAGAAGACGAATTTGCCAGGACGATGTCCCACCGTTTTATGAATAGACTTTCCGACCAGCCTCCTTGATGATCATGGTCTTTCCGAATATGCCTGAACACCAAGTAAAGTATTGTATATTTCGTCCCGACTGGTTGTTTTGAATTCACATGTTCTTATCCGTATTTGAAACCCTCTTGTCGTTTCCGCCCCGAACTTCAAAGAGTTTGTCCTCTAGCTTTTTTTCTTCGCAATAAACTAGGCCTTCGTCGAAATGTACCGAGATCCCCCGAAGGTGGCGTTGCCTAGGCTGAGTATTCACAGTTACGATGGATTTTAAAATAGCCACCTCCAAAAAGTAGATATGCAGTGTATCAGGGATATTATTTATAAGACGGATGTCGAATTAAGTAAGTTCGTGTGTCCCAACACTATCCATTTAACAAAATTATAGTTATTTTATTTTGGAGTTTTCTCAGAATGAAATCAGCAACTCCCCGGTCGGCTCAGTCTATGACGTCATCTCTTTCATCCAGCGACAGAACGAACACCTGGCGTGAGATGTACATGCTACAGCTCAACGTGGCGGGTAAAGGGGAGACCTTGAAAGAGCGCTTGAATTCGACTCATCGGCTGTTTGGGCTAAACAAAATTTTCTCGTCCCAAAAGCAGCAAAATATTTATCACCATACGGCCAGTATAGACTTGGTATTTACACCATCACATGTGCGCGTACTACGGAGCCGTAAAAGGGACACGGAAATTATTTTTTTCAACCCCTGAATTTTTTTTTCTTCTTATTAAGTCGTTATAACAACTTAAAAAAAAAAAAAAAAAAAAATGGGGGTTGAAATTTTTTTTCTTTCTTCTTATTAAGTCGTTATAACGACTTAATAATAAAAAAAAAAAAAAATGGGGGCTGAATTTTTTTTTGTTCTTTTCTTATTAAGTCGTTATAACGACTTAATTGACCAATGAAATTGCAGCATTAAGTCGTTATAACGACGTATTAAGTCGTTATAACGACTTATTAAGTCGTTATAACGACTTATTAAGTCGTTATAACGACTTAATTGACCAATGAAATTCCGTCTTACTTCTGCAGCTTTTATTTTGTTAACTGACAACTCCCCGGTGAAACAGCGTTTAGATATGCAGTATGAAGTCTGATAATGCCATTGAAGTAATAAACTTTGGATAAATTGGAGAGATATGTAGGCTATAGAGGTGGGAAAAGTTGACGGCGTCTGCCGACTAAAAGGCAACCCTATGACTCTATGCCCAAACCTGCCAATTCACATGGATTCTCTGTGTTGGTCCGATAATATCGCCAAAATTGTTTTGCTCGCCACCAACCATTACAGATAATTGAGGAGCTTGTAGCGTTGGCTCGAGCGGTATGGCGGCTCACTTCAAAGAAGTAAAAATGGGTCAGACATGCTGATAATTGTATAGGTATAGCTGTAGTCCACTCCTAAACAGCCAAGCGAAAAAATGTGAAATGCAGACGGATTTTACTAACACCTATTCAGGCACGGCGGAGCCGGGGGAGAGGGGTGGATGGGTTGAGAGGCTAAACACTGGATTATAGTTTTGATAATTTTCGCAGAGAATAACACATGTGATACAAATGCCGTAATCCTACTATCATAATGCACCACAACACAGCGTTTGCATGCGTAAATTCGACACTTTCTGGGAGAGCCGTTCATAGATTGAACAAGACTCAACTTATGGAGTTTTACATCCAGTTAGGAAAAATGGAGAGACCCATGCAATCAAAAACATGAGAGTGGGAACTGAGCTCCAGATCGAGCAACGGTTTAATGTTCATTCAAAACAAACAGAAAATATATCGTCAAAATGCACCAAAACAAAATAAATCGAACATAATGTATGTAGATTAACTTTCACTTTTGTTTCGCATAAGCACGCATCGATATTGAAAAGTATCCGACCTTATGCCCCCATTTGACATTCTGGTAAAACACATACAAATCAGGACTAACACTTCACACGTGGAGCGCTCGTAGCCATAATGTTTTCATATTCAACATCGAAATATAGTACGCTCACAAACCACATAAATAGATGTCTGTTTAATATATCAATAGATACTCTGATTACATAATCCACATTCGTTTATTTTAGATATAATTTCAAGATATTATTTCTACGTGAAATTCCAGGGTTCGCTGATCCCTCTCTCATTTTTTCTACAGGTCTAATTGGGGGGGACCCCTGACCCCACCCCCCGTAGATCTGCCCTTGATAGTGCCTATCTAAACGCTGTTTCACCGGGGAGGTGTCAGTTAACAAATTACAAGCTGCAGAAGTAAGACGGAATTTCATTGGTCAATTAAGTCGTTATAACGACTTAATAACAAAAAAAAAAAAAAAAAAAAAAATAGCCCCGATTTTTTTTTTTATTAAGTCGTTATAACGACTTAATAAGACGAAAAGAAAAATTTTCAGCCCCCATTTTTTTTTTTTGTTTTAAGTCGTTATAACGACTTAATAAGAAGAAAAAAAAATTTCAGCCCCCATTTTTTTTTTTTTTTTTAAGTCGTTATAACGACTTAATAAGAAGAAAAAAAAATTTCAGCCCCCATTTTTTTTTTTTTTTTTAAGTCGTTATAACGACTTAATAAGAAGAAAAAAAAATTTCAGGGGTTGAAAAAAATAATTTCCATGTCCGTTTTACGGCTCCGTAGCATACGGATACAATTTTGTTTGACTAATTGTTGCTCTACTGGATGCATGTGGGCAATTACAGAGACAGTGCGCAGTTGTCTCGAGACAGTGCGCTTTTACCTCGAGACCGTGCGCTATCGCCTCGAGACCGTGCGCTATCACAAATTCTATAACACTTGTGTCAATAACACGAGCTAACCCAAGATATATTATCGATATCACGGAGAAATGGTGGTCATTTTGTTATACACGGCGCAAAATGAAAATAGAATTCAGCTCAACAACGCTACCGCGCAGTATCGGTATCGAATGAAGTGCATACACAGTTTGAAATATATGTATTAAGGCAGTGTGACGTCACTGGACCTAAATATGATTGCAACAGACCACCATAGAATACCATGCTTTATTTGCAGTTTACTCTGTGTAATAAAATCGTAAAAAATTACAATAAATATTTTTTCACACTGTTTGCAATGGTCTTTTATTTTGATGGAAACTTTACTTGAGGGTTTACGATCACTTTAATGATTTAGTTTAGACATATGGATCAGTATTCTTAATCCATATGATTTTCGATGTCGTAATCTAGAGAATGGTGTATCTCGGTGAAGCTATGATCATGGACATCTTGAAGTACATGAGCCCCGAACCCCGGGTTTTAGCGGAATTAAAACGCAAGTAAATCAATAGAGTTGATATTCATAACACATGACAAATTCGCGTGAGTAAGCTGTCAAAAAATACCTGAAATTCATTTATTTTCCACAGACTTGACGTTATTGACCGTTGTCGTTAAAAAATCATGTTACCCTTTCAATATAGTATACGCAGCCCACAATAAAGATAGAGCGCTGTGTGGAACCAACACGCAAACATCAAGCCTACACAGGCAAACCGTCACCAACCATTACCACTCAGTCACTGGTTGGCTACTGGTTGGTGGGGAACTGATTGGTACTGGTAGGAAAGGTCCCCTTGCGGTACCGTTCAGTCTTCAGCTGATCAGTACCTACCGGTAACCAACCGGGTACTGATTGGTCACCCACTAGATCCTATGAATTTTCTACTGATTGGCTACCATGCAGTTACCAATCAGTTACCAATCAGTTACCGCTATGTTACCATCCCAATTTTCCACATTTGGTACCTGTTGGTAACAATGCAGTAACACTTCAGTACCAGCTCAGTTACAGCTTGGTTACAGCTCAGTTACTGAACGGCTACCAACCAATTTCTGCATACCTGCCAGTACCTCTTGGTACTGGTAGGTACTGGTAGGAAAGGTCCCCTCGTGGTACTGTTCAGTTGTCAAGTTGGTCACCAATCAGTAACTGAAAGTATCAACCGGTCACCAATCAGTTACCACACATTTCATTTATGGTATAATCTATTGGTCACCAACCAGTAACTGATCAGTAGCCTTCCAGTCAGAACTGCATGGTACTGCAAAGTTGGGATCGTTGTGGCTACGACTTGGTTACCAATCAGTTACTGGTAGGTAACTGGAAAGAACCTGGCATATACTACCAAATGGTGACTGATTGGTAACTACACGGTACTGTTCAGTCAGGACTTCATAGTACCAATCCTGAACTTTCCGTGCAGTACCAACAAGTTACCTGGAGGTTATACCAACAGGAAACTGAACGGTACCAATTGGTACAGAGCTGAACGGTACTGAACGGTGAAAGTTTGCCTGTGTAAATGTAAATACTACGGAAGCGCGTAAATGACAAATACACCAGTGACGGTTCTGTCAAAATATCGTTTTTTTATTTTATTATTTTCTATTTGTTCATATTCTTTACTTCAACTGTAGTGAGTTCTATAAAGTTCCATTCACCGTTGCAATGCCCACCGAATTTGAACTTCTATACGCTTTCATTGTCCGCTTTTCAAACAATTCGAGTCCCTGATTCGCTCAATTTGAACGTCAACATTTCGACCTTCGACCTATCATCTCTAATATTTGATCTATATCTCCTGAGGTCATCGAATGCGACCAGTCCCATACTTTACCGCACTCATTACTGAATTATGTAATTTTGTGTAGCTTCTTTTTGTGAGGGGGGCGATATAAAATAATGAAAGACTGAGAAAGAAATAGCAGCTGATGGATAAAACTCCCCGATAAAACTCACATTCGACATCGACATATCTCTTAAAACGCAACTGTTACATTTAACATCTAGAGGGTTAGAGGAGGGAAAGCATTTAGAAAGTGTTGTTTCACCACTTTTAAGTGTTGGATGCAACAGCTTAAAATGTTGCATTTAACACTTAAAAGTGGTGAATACAACACTTTCTAAATGCTTTCCCTCCTCCAACCCTCTAGATGTTAAATCTAACATTTGCGTTTTGAGAGTGTTATAAATTGCACTATAAATCTATTAAAATAATTCCATATTTTGCTCACAGTTGCAACGTGTAGAACTTTGCGCACATTGCAACACCGAGAAAAAAGTCTTCGTTGGGGCGATTAGAGGGAGCATTATCTGTGGGCCAGCAAAGTAAAGAGCAACTCTTTAGATTGTCGATTCCCGCTGACGGCTGAACTGTTCTTTCTCTCAGAAAGTATTTCCATAAAAACAGATCGCTTCGTGAGAGCTATACTCCATAAAAAATTGTTATTTCTATTCTATGGAATTTAATGTGTACAGAAATAATTCACACTGACTTAAACAAAAGTGAGTATACAAGATTTGGAAATTGATTTAATTCTACGTATGAAGGAAATTCATCATTTGTATCATCGATGTTGGATGCAATCCAATTGAACAAAATTTAAACTCATGTTGCCTGTGGGATGACGTGACTGATGACGTCAGCATTCAGGCTAACGCTTGCTCAGGGACGTTGGAACTTCGGACATTTGAATTACTCTGTGTCTGAGTTTTAATTCGAGGAAAAAACTGGCGCGGCAAATCCCACGGCTGTAATTCACGAAAGGAGAGTGGTTTAGGTCATCTCCACCAATTGAAGAATTACTTCCCCAAGTTTTTCAACTGAGACTTGCCCGATTCAATTTGGATAAAATTTGAGCGAGAAGACAAAACGAGCGTCCTCTGCAATTTTCCAGTGATTTGAGTTGAACTATGATGTTTCTAAGTTCGTAAACATTTTCATGTTTACACTTGCACTACTAAAATCAACTAGAACGTCAGTGGATTTACTGGGTTCCTTCTTGTGCGAATTATCAGCATTACCAACACGATCAACCTTAAATCTTCATGACGTTATGACTTTTTTAGATGAGTATATATTCACTTCCGCTCATCCGAAGACGTCACGCAGTGGTGGAATGGCGGCGCCCGGTAACAAAATATTCAATATTTCTTTTATTTCGCATTCTAAGTTCTATATACTAAGGTTTGGAATACGATTGCCCATAAATATAGTCACACTAAAAAATGAGGTAAGTACTCCTTTAAATGAAAGAAGTTTCCCGCAACTTTGCAGCAAATGATGTATTGCAAACATTTTAACATTGTTACAAGTCTGGCTCACTTCCAGTCTAACTGCAAGCTGTTTTCGATCATGTGTGCTTACCAAGACTGGTTACAATTTCTTGAAATCAGTCGAAATTCTGAAAACATATTTCCACTTGATCGATCCCTTTCTGCTTAATAATTAGCACAGTTCGTATATCTGGACGTGTGGAAACCATGATATACAGCCACTAGGCAGTATATATTGTGTTAGATTTCTAAATATTAGTTCATTGATTCTGACAATAATTGACACCCACGTCTACTGTTGGCGGGAATAATACCCTATCATGCTTGTAAACTTCCTGATTGCTACAGCGATCTCGTGTGAGCCAACTGATATTTTAATAGAATTTAACCTGGTAACCTACTTTACTGCAGCAGTTATATGCTAGTTGATTGGTTTGACTTATAACAAGTGTCCCAGTCGCTCTTTCCTTTACAAAGACACTTAACACGATAGTGCGACAGTTCGATACGTAAGTATCTCGCATTTTCGTATCGTAATCTCGCTCTTTCAATTCAATTCAATTCAATATACTTATTTAACGAGGGTAAAACACAGTTAGTGTAGATACTAATCTACCCAGTGACCCTCCGTATAGAAACCTCGCTTTCTACTTTTTGTCAATGGATAAAAACTTGGAAAGTGCGAAGTTAATCTCGTTTTTGGCGAAAAACTTTCGACTTTTTGTCATCGGCTCAAAATGATAACCTCGCACTTTCGTCTTCCGGTTGAAAGTTTAACCACTGGCAAAAAGTCGAAAGAGCGAGGTTTCGATACGAAAATGTGAAATCAGTCTCGCACTTTCGTATGGAACCATCGCCTTTTCGTGTCGAAACCGCGTTCTTTCGGCTTTTTGTCAAATTGTTTCAACCGGAAGGCGAAAAAACAAGGTTACTTTCAAATTTTTACTTAAAAATATTCGAAATTGCGAGTTCTATAGCCTATATTTTCACGGGAATCCTTGCACATGCACAATTCGTATGCTGGGAACAGCATGCGTAACACTGAATAGCACCCAGACGAATATTCCACCACTAAGGAATAGGGTTTTATTTTCAGCGTAATATTATTTACTAGAAAATAAATTCAATCATTTATATACAGCAATATAGCGATAAGCAATGTATACTTACCTCGTCATATTTACTCTTGTATGTCCTTAAACGAATTACACATATTCCCACCACACAGATTTGCCGGAGTGAAAGGTTGTCTTCCCCACTCTGGTCCAGTCGGATAAATGGATGGATGTCGTGCCAAGGTCCGCTGTCGGAATATACAGCACGATTGATCCGCTACCCTGGAGAAAAGTCCGACGGTGCGCGAACTGGAGGTATGAAGGTCTAAATATAACGGCTCATTAACATCCCTTACAAACGATATAATAGACGAAATTAAAATATATAAATTGCTGGTGTAATGTCTGCAATACACCGGAGGATGTGGCGATTTATGGGCTGTGCTATAATTGATAAAATGACCAGAAAAATTATTGGAAGCTGAGAGAATGGTTATATACCTGCGATGAATCGTTGCGAGGCAAAATCAACAAATGTCACAACCTAACGATATCTGCCCATCGGACCACGACAATAGAATCCCTAATTAGCAATAAAATCTCACCAAATTGTCCAAAACTGACCTAGCATCGCTTACGTGAGTTTGATGCTTTAAACAGTTCACTAGATGCATCCCCCAATTTTAATCGTACAATTTTCATCTATTCTGCAGTCTATACAACTATGTCGCGCCTTAGATTGTGTTGTCATTGATTTTCCCAATCTATCGAACTTGGGAGCCGCTTCTTACATCTTACATCGCAATATTCGCTGAGGTATATTATTAAACCTCATACCAGATTTGTTCATTCTGATCGGTTGGAAGGTCCATACTCCAAGCCGCTAACTAATAATACTATGCAAAGTGCCGTATCTACCGCTGAGCAAAAGTATAACATTCAAACTACCGTCTTCATTCCACCGCCGAGGAAAAACTGCTTCGAAGCAAGGGAGACTATTCAAACCACCGTCTCCATTCCACCGCTGTAGAAAAGTATGGTCCCAGACATTTCTCGTGCTTCCTTACATGAAGTATCGACCGGTTGGAATGGTTGTGATAGCGCACGGTCTCGAGGCAATAGCGCACGGTCTCGAGACAATTGCGCACAATCTCTGTAATAGCCCATTTTGCTGCTAACAAACATGCATCCAGTGAAAGAACAAACACAATTTGTGCACATGTGTTGGTGTAAAAACTAAGTGTATAATAGGGGTATTGTGGATAGTATTTTGCCTATTTTGGGACGAGGAAATTTGTTTGATGATTCGAATTTATCTGATCTAACCAGAGACCATAAAATAATTTTTGTACTCTCCCTGATCTAACTAAATGCACACGTTCAAATTCTTCCCTATACCCGCCACGTTGAGCTTTAGCATGTACATTTCACACCAGGTGTTCGTTCTGTCGCTGGATGAAGAAAGATGACGTCATAGATCGGGCGGTTGCTGATTTCATTCTGAGAAAATCTCATAATCATATTAAATGGATAGTGTTGGGCGACACGACCTTATCGAGTTCGAGCCGCTAAATCTAATGAAATGCATCACAGAACAGTTATTGGACACTTGCATGGAAAAAGACGTTTATTCGAAGTTTTCTCCAAATTAAAATCATGTTGTGAAAATTTCTTCAGAGAGTGCCAATTTCTTTGTTCACTCAACAAACTTTATGCACCGCAGTTTGCGCACGTGTCTGTAACAGAGCAGAAAAAATGTAATGAAAAAAAAACATGAAAACTGTTTGGTCCATCTTCACGAGTTCTCCTCATAGGAGATTTAACTCTTTGCTACTTGCTGATAGTCTCGTTTGTCAGCCTTGTATGTTCGGATAAATGCATGCGAGAGGATTTTGTTATAGACAGTCTTTTTTTGAAGCAATATATTTGCATGTAGCTTGATTGAAACCCCGCTAAATATATATATTTTCAGAAAGCCCATACTTTAATTAATCTGTCCTTCAAAATATCTGCCCATTTGTGTCTAAAATAAAACCAGACCAGGCGAGAAAATAAAATAAACAAAAAAAAAATCTCTGATTTCGACAACATTACCGTGAGTGTATGTCCCAGCCAAATGATAGTTTCCATAAAAAATCTCTTCACGATTCGCCCAATTCAACCGGACGATCGTGCTAAAATACCAGTGCATCGTCCGTGTGGGTTTTAATCCGATATATAAATCCGAGAAACCCTTTATTTCCATTGTAAATCCAACAGTCGGCCCGCTAAAGTTTCAACGAAGCCATTTTCTTTGGCGAGAAATTCAACCGGCACTGAAGACAGACACGCAGACAGGCGGCCGGCCAATCGCTGCCATTGTCTCACACGTCTCAACTAATCGGCTTCGCGATACTAACAGAGCCCGGTCGAGGTCAATTTGGTCACGCTATCAAAGAATGATCAAATCCTTCGTTATTCAATCCTATCCAATCAAATCACTCGTCACAGGTCGAAAGACCCGGAAATGACCTTTAAAATGAAACCAATATCTCTAACATTCTACCGCGGGAAATGGGATTTCGATAGCGTTGAAAATGGCCAAAAAACGGCAAATTCTTCGCCGATTTTCTCAATTTTCACCACAAGGAAGGTACGTCTTCAATAAAATTAACTTGTTATACGTTTATTGCATGATTTACAATAAAATTTGAACGTATATTGTCGACTATTTCCTTGTCCAACGATGTGGACTACCGACGACCTCTCACTTGACGAACATTTTACTGTGCGGCGATTTTTTTGCGTGGTGGTGAATTGCAGCCGGTTTCGGCCGTTATGGGTATATATGATGCTGGCCGGTTTTGGCCGGTATAAGTACGAAAGGGTTAAACACAAAAAAGATCGACTGTGACCGGTTCTCCAGTCGGCTTAATATGAGTAAACAGTCTGCCTATACAGTAGAAGAGGCCAGAGCATCACTCTCCAAGATGGACCCCTCGCAAAATCGTCCAGATTGTGTTATCTTCCATATCGGTACCAATGAGATTGTAAAGAAAGATGCTGATGCATGTGTTAACCAAATGCAGCTCCTGTTACAAGAAACAAAATCGAAGTACCCCTCTGCTAAAGTGATGGTATCTGAACTGCCCCCACGGCAGGACAACGAACTATTTGCTAAACGGATCCGGAAAACAAACATGCTCTTAGCAGCGCATCTAATGGAAGATGAGAAGATATCTGTATGTAAACATGGTAATCTCAGCAGGAGAGGTGGTCCTGTTCATCGTTTCCTTGTGGAGGATGGTATTCACCTGAGTGATGAGGGAGTGAGCCTCATGGCGGCCAATCTCCGGAATTCCGTGGAAACCATACTCGATGTTGAGCGGCCTCCGTCTCCCAGGAGATGGCACAGCCCACGAGGGAATCGTAGTCCTCGTCGTGATCGCAGCCCCCGTTGGAATCGTGGTCGCTCCCGATACAGAAACCAATGTACTGAAAGTGAACTGTATTATCTGTAACTTTCGCTCATACTGACAATTAACTAGAATAGTCAGGTGGTCTCAAACGTTAGACCATTAGTAATTATGGTACCACATTATTAGTCTCAATCTTATATGGTACCAGTATTAGACCAAATCCATTTTTTAATCCTAACACTTGGCATTTCATTTCCATGTGTATGTTTATTGATCGGTAAATTTGATGTGTCAGTTTTAAGTCGAGATTCAAACTTCACAGTCCAATTCGGATCGGTGTTTGGAATGTTAATGGTTTGAAAACGAGAACCCACAACAAATGGGAATGTTCGGAATTTGTTCAAGAAGTTGTAATTATGATATTTTTTGTTTCACCGAGACTCACCTAGAAGAAGGATGTTCATTTAACATTCCTGTGTACCGACGTCCAGCTAGTGTATATAGACCGAAATCTGCTGACAGCCCACGGGCCTTTGGTGGAATATCCGTTCTAATTAAACAAAATTTACATAAATCTGTGTCTTTTATTAAAAATACCAATACAGACTACCAGTGGATTAAGATAGCAAATCAAGGGTTGGGCATTAAACGTGACCTATATATTTGTTTTATACATATACCACCAGAGTACACTTCCTATTACTCAAAAGTACAGAGAGACTCCATGGAAGATTTAACAAGAGAGATTATCAGTTATCAAAATATTGGTAATGTGATACTCTGTGGTGATTTTAATGGAAGAACTGGACAGTGTGTTGATTTCATTGAGAACGATGATCATAAATATGGTGTTGCAGATGAATATTATGCTGTGGATTGTGACATTGAATATAGACATAATCAAGACTCTACAGTGTGTTCCAGAGGTAGACGACTCCTAGAACTGTGTATTCAATCGCAAATGCGCATTTTAAATGGCCGAATAATGGGGGATTTATTGGGAAAGCTGACCCATCATAACTGTTTTGGTAGTAGTACAATAGATTATCTTATAACTGATAATGAATTGATTCCTAAAGTTATGTATATGCAGGTGGGAACATTTAATAGTGTTTTGTCAGATCACTGAAAATTATCTTTCATGCTAAAAGGCCAACAGTGTGGCATAGATAATCCTGATACTCAAGCTAAGTGTAAACTAAGAAAGTCACATTATATCCTCAAACTTACTAAGTCAGGTCTGGTTCAGTATCAAGGTATTTTGAGATCTCCTCCCTTTGGTGAACGTATACTTCATTACAGCCATGATATCCATATTACCGAACAAAATTCAGTTAATCATGTTAATAGAACCACACAAGAATTAGATGAACTCATTACAGATGCGAGTAATTCCTGCTTTGTGAAAGTGAAAAAATACCTAGACATCATAAGCGATGGTATAATCACAACCTCGTAGAACTACAGAAAACTGTTAAGAAGCTGAGTGCTAAATTATCACATGATCCATTCAATTCGATATTAAGACAAACTTTATTTCAATATACAAAGCAATATTACAAAACTTGTAAACATGAAAAGAAGATGTATACAGCTGAAATATTGAAAAAGCTCTCAGAACTTCACAGTCATGACCCAAAGGCCTATTGGAACTTGGTTAAACAACTTGATGAAGCAAATAATATGGATAAATCAGAAAACATACAACCATCTTTGTGGAAAGATTACTTCAATACTCTAAATACAGCTGATCAGAAATACAATAAACGTCTGGCGTATATCAATTCCTTACTTAAAGAAGAAAATATTCCAACTTTTAATAAACTTGATTACCTAATTGCTGATAAGGAAATAGCGGATGCAGTAGATTGTCTAAAAAATAATAAATCTAGTGGCCCTGATGGAATACCTAATGAGTTAATTAAACATGGTCTAGCCACACTGTTACCTTGTATACGTAAATTGTTTAACATGATTCTGTCCTCTAGTTCCTATCCTGAAATTTGGTCTAATGGTATTATAACTCCAATTTTTAAGGCGGGTGATTCAGCAGACCCACATAATTACAGGGGTATTTGTATCAGTAGTTGCCTGGGGAAGCTGTTCAATAGAGTGCTTAACAATAGACTAGATAGCTACTTCGTGGAGAATGCTATTATAGACAATGCTATTATAGACGAGTCCCAAATTGGTTTTTGTAAGGGACATCGCACCTCTGACCACATGTTTGTATTGAGAACCTTAATTGACAAGTACACCTCCCCTAAAGGAGGTAAATTATTCGCTTGTTTCGTAGATCTGTCTAAAGCTTGTACATCCAGGGATTCTTTTGAAACTACGACAAGCAGGAATAGGAGGTCGATTCTCATTAAGGATATGTACAGTAAGAATACCATATGTGTCAAAACATCCAGTGGATTAACAGAGTCATTTGTGTCCAATGTAGGAGTTAGGCACGGGGATACACTGAGCCCCAACTTATTTAAACTGTTCATAAATGACCTCCCATCTTTACTGAAATGCAATGTACACCTAACACCTAAATGGCATAGCAATACCTTGCCTTTTATATGCAGATGACATGGTATTACTCTCTAAAACTAAGGAAGGTTTACAGCAAGCCTTAGGCGTTCTAGACCATTATTGTGATTGTTGGTGTATTGATGTAAATGTTAACAAAACCAAGGTGATAGTTTTTAACAAAGGCGGTAAGGTATATAATGATCAGTTCACCATTGGGAAAAAACACATAGATAATGTCAAACGCTATAAATATTTAGGAATACAATTCAGTGTAACTGGTTCTTTCACCCTTGCACAAGAAGATTTATACAACAGGGCTATCAAAGGGTTCTTCAAGCTATGCAAAAACACAAACTGTCAAACCTTGGATGTGAAATTATTTTTTCACTTGTTTGATCACATGATTAAGCCTATTATATTGTACGGCTGTGAGATCTGGGCTGCCAATATAGATTTGGATCCCAATGCGGATATACACAAGCTCACTAGACTACACTTTGAAAAATTACATTTAAAGGCTTGTAAATATGTTCTTGGGGTTAACCGTACCACTACCACCGATGCAGTCTATGGTGAACTGGGGAGGTACCCACTGATAATATCTATAGCCAGTCAAGCAGTTAACTATCTGGGCCATCTAAATACTGCTCTTGATAACTCTCTTCTAAAAGTGGCTCTGGACTACTGCAAGAATAATCCATCATCCTGGTACTCAAATGTATTAAATAGTATCCCCAAAATTCTCGGTCCCCATAACAGTATCGGTGTTTGGCAAAACAATCAGTATTGGACACACTTTCCAATAGAGAATATACAAAGTCAAGAAACACAATGCAGCTCCGCTTTACACCTTTTATTCTGCGTATTGACACAGCCAGTTGAATGTGTAGCTCACAGCATGGAGTCTGATTGACTGTAAGTAAAGAAAAATATAAACTTACATTCTGCCTTTGTTCTTATTTATGAGAAATCAATTATCAAGGCATATAGAGAGATATTCACCTCATAGGAATAAACTGAATGGGTAAAGAACCTTAATGCAATGCATCTTACGTTACAATACAGCGTTCTAATGAGCATACATTCAGATGTAGCGGAATTATAGAAACACGAAAACTGGGTGCTAAATGACCAATGCACAAATCAACAATTATCGAAGAGAACGTTGTTTACACGATACTACAATGCCGCCAGCGTATATCAGCGGTTACTTTACAAACTAGCAACAAAGATGAAAATGATATAAGAGAAAGTAACTACCGTTTTTGTAGACCTTTGTATCTCTTAATCTCACACAAATAACTCGGCAGAATCTAAATTCTTCTCGCCACAACACCACGTGCTTACGCGCGCATACAAGATTTATCGAACTGGAATTGTCTCCCTTGAACTGCACAAACGAAACGAACAAAAAATATACAGCCGAGATCAGCATTAGATAACTGACCATTACATACCGGCACCCAAAATCGTACAATATAACTTGCGATTTTCAATCAATACACCAAAAAATGGTCAGATATCTCAAAAAAGGTTAATCATGTTCGTATTCACGTTAGTTAACGAGCTCATCAGCTTGCAAAGATCTCACGGAGTATCAGCCTCGAGGACGAGACACAACTTATGGATGGGCCTGGTCAGATTTCCAGACTGGGTTTTCAACTGAACACTCCTAACGAAACCTCGTTTGTCCTTGTTGATGTTGAGCACCCTTCCTAAGGACCATGAATTCCTCGGGGTATTATCCGCGATAAGCACTATGTCACCACTAGCAATGTTTTTGCTTGGACGTTGCCATTTCTGGCGTTCCTGCAGTAAGGGAAGATACTGCTTGACCCACTTTCGCCAAAAGGTGTCTGCCAGAAACTGAATCTGTCGCCACCTACGCCGAGCGTAGTTATCCTCTTTGCGAAATACTCCGGGTGGCACATCTTCACCCTTACGCAGTATCAGAAGGTGGTTGGGGGTTAAGGCTTCCAAATCGTTGGGCTCGTTCGATACTTCCGTAATTGGCCTTCCATTAAGGATCGATTCCACCTCACAGAATAGCGTACTCAGCCCTTCGTCGTCTAATTTGATGGTTTGTTCATGGAGAACAGAGTTCAATACCTTCCTCACAGACCTGATGAGCCGCTCCCAAACCCCACCAAAATGGGATGCTGAAGGCGGATTGAATTCCCACCGTATGTGTTTCTCAGATAGCGTATTTCGGATCCTAGTTTGATCCAGATTGTTGATCTCCTCTCTAAGAGAGCGTTCACTGGCCACAAGGTTAGTGCCATTGTCCGACCGGATGAGTTTGGGCGGACCTCTGCGAGCCACAAACCGCCGGATAGCATTTATGCATGAATCCGTATCCAGCGAGTGTGCTATCTCTAAGTGCACAGCACGAATGGAGAGACAGGTGAATATTACACCGTAGCGTTTGACAATGCTTCTACCTCTCTTGATCTCAAATGGTCCAAAATAGTCCAATCCAACTTGACTGAATGGGGGTTGATTTGCCTGTAGCCGGTCACATGGAAGATCTGCCATCTTTTGGGTACCTTTCCGAGCCTGGTACTTTCGACAGACTACACATCGTGACACTATACTCTTGATAGCCGATGCCGCGCCAGGAATCCAGAACCTCTCTCTCACTTTAGCCAGGATAGAATTCTTTCCTAGGTGACCTGTTACTTTATGAGTTTCGTTCAGTATGATCTGCGATACTGGCGAGGACTTCGGCAGTAAAACTGGGTGCCTTGCACTGTATGGTATGTCCGCACGAGTCAGTCGACCACCCACGCGAAGCAAACCATCTTGGATGAATGGGTCCAGCTTGTACAGGACACTTGATTTCGGTATTTTAGACACACAATCAGCTCGTAGTAAGCAAATCTCCTTGGCGAAATGACGTTCCTGGACATAGCGCACAATGGCATTTTCTGACTCCTGTAGCATGTCGACAGAGCAGACCATCTCCGTCGCATCTACCTTGCCACAATCTAATCGTGACATCTGCAGCTTCTTCATTTCCAGGTCAAACAGAGCCCGTTGTTTTGCTGGATCACTTTCTGCTTCAGAAGAACGACGTTCGATTTCCTTGCGTTCAGCCACCCAACGGCGAAGACTTTTTCTGGCTACTAAGATCCGTGCCACAATCCGTTTCAGCTTCGTCCAGCTGGAGAATCTGGTTAGTAGCCTATCCATGGCTAACGGTTCGGCTGTAGTTGCTGCTACAGTCTTTTTCACTTCAATGTCGTGACTAACATCATGTGATTCAACTCTTCGACTGGGCCACTCTTCATGTGGTCGCCACAGGAACTCTGGTCCCCTGAACCAGCTCTCATTCTGGAGGAATTTGTCCATAGGCTGGCCTCTAGATGCTGCATCCGCAGGGTTGCTTTTTGTGTCTATGTAGTGCCACTGACTGACAGATGATGAGTCTCGGATAACAGCCAGACGATTTGCTACGAATGTCTGAAATCTAGAAGATTCATTTGCTATGTAGTGAAGTACAGACATACTGTCCGTCTAGTAGAATGTGTCGTCCACCTTATAGTCCAACTCGCGCAGAATCATCTGGTTGAGCCGAACTGACAGAGTAGTTGCGGTCAGCTCCATCCGAGGGATGGTAACTTTCTTTAGTGGTGAAACTCTAGATTTTGCCATGAGTAGCGAACAGCATACTTCCTCCTTGTCATCCATTAAGCGAATGTAGCACGCTACCCCATAGCCAGAATCACTTGCGCCGGAGAAGTAATGTAGTTGACAAGATTGAACGGTACCAAAATCCTTTGGCTTGTAGCATCTCTGGAGTTTGATGTCCTCCACGATTGGAACATCAGTGAGCCATCGCTTCCATTTTCGTTCGTCGATGTCGCTGATTGGCGCATCCCATTCCGCAGCCTTAGTACATAAGTTTTGAAACAGGATCTTGGCCACTAGTACAAATGGAGCAGCGAATCCCAATGGATCGTACACCGAACTGAGTGCAGAAAGGATTCCTCTTCTTGTTGCCGGGTAATCTCGTAGGGCCATCTTGAACCCCAAAGTGTCCGAGTCCATAAGCCACTGGACACCGAGAGCACGTTCCACAGGTAGTTTGTCAAGATCGATGTTCCGAACATCTTTTGCGCGCTCCTCAACTGGAATGGACTGCAGAACTGCAGTGCTGCTACTGTTCCACTTTGTCAGATGAAATCCACCTGTTGCGCACAAGCTAGACACATCCTGAATCACATTCACTGCTTCTTCTTCTGTATCCACAGAGACCAAACAGTCGTCCACATAGAAGTTTTTCTTGATGATGTCACAAATAGTTTGGTCGTATTGGTCTGCATTGTCCAATGCGGTTCGCTTGAGTGCAGCGTTGGCACAGATGGGGGAGGATGTTGCTCCGAACAAATGAACACGCATCCGATATGTTTCCGGCTTCTGTCCGAGGTGTCCATCAGTCCACCACAAGAACCGAAGACAATCAGTATCTTCCTTTGCAACAGAAACTTGGTGGAACATTGCCTCAATGTCCCCGATGGCTGCCACCTTCCCTTTCCTAAACCGCAACAGAACACCAATCAGATTGTTTGTAAGATCCGGTCCCTGCAATAATTGACTGTTGAGGGACACACCAGCATATGTAGCTGCACAATCAAATACAATACAAACTTTCTCGGGTTTCTTTGGATGATACACGCTGTGGTGTGGTAAGTACCACTCTTCCGTCAGCTCGATCCAATTCGTCATCAGGTACTTGTTTGGCATAACCTTTGTCTATCACAGTAGACATGAAGGTTCCATAATCTTCATGCAGTTTTGGATCCCGCTTGAGCCGCTTTTCAAGACTGCTCAGTCGTTGCATGGCTTGTATCCTGTTGTTTGGGAATCGTACATCACTACCCTTGAACGGCAAGACTATGTTGTAATGCCCGTTCACTAAGCTTATGGAACTATCCACTTTCTGGAGAAATCGTTTATCCGCCTGTGAATGTTCTCTTTTGTCATCTGACATTCGCTCAGGGAAGTCAAAGTTCATGGAGTGTCTGACCATCTGGTCCAACCGCTTGAGCTCCACCACTTCCTCGACTGCCACTACTTCAGCCCTGTTTACAGAGAATCCAACATGATCATCCGAGGCTGTACTTTCATTTCTCCGAATCACATTCCACAAGATCCATCCCAGTCGGCTCTTTGTGGCATGAGGGCTACCGCTGGGTCCAGTTTTCACATCCACAGGAGCATATGCATCTGGAACATTGTTCCCGATAAGTAAGCCTATGCCTGCTTTCACTTCCGGTATATGAATATCCTGTAGATGTGGCCATGGAGCGACATCTTCTCTAGTCGGCATGTGATTCAAGGATACAGGCATTTCACTCTTGGTGTAGGCCTTCGGCAGATCTATCATTTCGTGGGATAGAGGATTTCCGATTTGTAACCCCTTGACAGCATACGTGTCCATAGTATATGGGTTACCCATTGTGTTGAGTGTTATGCTCATCTTAGTCCCAGAACCACCCAGCTGATACATCAAATCTTCACTGCAGAAGGTGACACTGCTGCCTGGGTCCAGGAAAGCGTGTGTTGCCACTGTTTTAGCACCGTCCTTTAGTTTCACAATAACGGGTACAATGGCCATTGTACACTATCCATCACTTTCACCGGCACCCGTACTGCTGTTCACTCTGATGGAAGTATCAGCGCGATTCTTGTTCTTTGAGCCAGAAGCTCCATTTTCTTTGGTAGTATCCACCACAGCCTCTGGTGTGTAAACTTCCTCACTATGACATATCGTCGGATGTTGTCGTCTGCAGATAGCACACGTGGCCTTATTACGGCAGGCTGATTTCTGTTGTCCATATTTCAGACATGCAAAGCATAAACCATTGGATTTTAGGAATGATCTTGTCTCTTTCCATGGCTGTTTGGTCATTGCCTTACATTTGTCCAAGGAATGATGTTCATCCTTGCAAAAGAGACAGGGTGTAGAGAACGCACTCGGTCGGGATGATTGGTTACCATGGTTACCATCATACTGGATTTTCGAACCCTTACCAGAGGAAATTTCCTTTTCAGAAGACGGACTGCCGGCAAAGAAACTTCCTTTGGGACGATTTGAGTTATTTCCCTTCTGTGTCGATCTCCTGTCTGATGTCGCGTCGACTCTCATGGCATCACGCCCATAGATGGGGTCATTTACCTTCTTGGCTTCCTCTTTGACAAACTTCACAAGATGAGAAAATTCAACAACCTGCTCTTTCCGCTTAATTTGTTGAACAGTGTTTCTCCAACGATCGTGGAGGTAGAATGGCAATTTTGCCACTAGCATTTTGAGATTTTCAGAATACTCTAACACTTTCATCGCCTCTATGCTTCTCACAGCATTTTCACATTCTGCGAGGAAGATGGCAAAATCATCTAGAGCTTTGGGATTGTCCGGTTTCAAACTTTGCCAGTTAACTGCCCTTTTAATGAATGCATTTGCAATCATTTCTGGGTCACCATACCGCTCTTCTAATTCTTTCAGAGCAGCAGGGTAGCCCTGTTCAGCACTAAGATAGCTGTACCCACTAACTAGCCTGTTAGCTTCACCAGTTGTTAACTGTTCTAGATGGTTCATGAGTTCATCACAAGTGTTTGAGTTTGCCACAGTTTGAACCTGGAACTGTCTGACAAACTTCCTGTACTGCAGTGGGTCACCACTAAATTTCTGAATTTCAGGTGAGTTGGCGAACAACAGAATGTATTACCCCGTTATTTTCAGTAACATTGGGAACACCAGCATTTGTACCTGAAATTTCATTTTTAGGACCACAAGACTCATTTGTGCCAACTCTAGGGTTAAATGGCTTTGAATTGGGATTTATCTTTACAGGAGATGTTTGAACCTTACTTGATTTATCATCATTTTCATGAACATTTTCATTCTGATCATTTTCACAAATGTCCCCATTTTCATACTGATCCAGAACCCTCGTTTTAGCCTCTACTACTGCTAATTCAGTGTCAAGAGTCAGTTCTTCTTCTTGTAGTCTCAAATTCACTTTGGCAAGTTCAAGAGTCCGTCTTTTCTTCAAAGCTGCTGCCTTTGCCTGTAGTTCTGCACGTTTTTGCTCCTCTCTCAGTCTGGCAGAAGACACAGATCTCCTCAAGGATGACACACGACTGGATTTAGTTGGTCGTACCTGTGATGCACTGTCTCTTGGTCTCACATTCACGTTCGTCATCGAATTACGAGTCTCAAAATTAAACCAGTTCTCAACTGCACACTTGAATGATTTCATGTTGCTAAGCTGTTCATCAAATTTGAACACATCATCAGGGTCGGCCAACGTCACATAAGCTTCGTGTTGATCAAGAAATTCCTCGAAAAGTGTTAGCCAATTGAAATATCTGTTTCTCACTTCTTCACTGTCAGCATTGTCTGACATCAGGCCTTCTACCTGCTCACACGTAGTTTTCATTTGCCTGCATAACGTGTTCATTTTCTTCTCTGCTATTTCACGAGCAAACTCTTTTCCTTTTTCAGTCTGATTCCGTGATCTGGGTTGTGAAGCCTGAATCATCTCGTCTGCTTCACTATCGTGTGTGGCGATTTCTTCCTGCTGATACATATTTCAGTTCTTCCCCGTAGGAAACGTCAATGATCAAAAAATGTCAATGATCACAAAAATGTCAATGATCACAAAAATGTCAATGATCACAATGATCACGAAAAATCGTCAATGAATATTGGACACACTTTCCAATAGAGAATATACAAAGTCAAGAAACACAATGCAGCTCCGCTTTACACCTTTTATTCTGCGTATCGCAGGCGCCTCGGAGCACGTTTGAAAGTGGGGGGGCTGAACTCTATATCGGCCATGTTAAATGCTGGACTGGTGCTATCTAAGATAGGACTTATAACATTGCAGTCTCAAAAAGTGGGGGGGGGGGGGCTGTAGCCCCCCCGGTTCCGCGGCCCCTGTATCGACACAGCCAGTTGAATGTGTAGCTCACAGCATGGAGTCTGTGACTGTTAATTCTCGCACAATACCCTTGTAATTTGTGTTTTTCTATGAAAGGTATTGGACACATTTTCCAACAGAGAATATACAAAGTCAAGAAACACAATGCAGCTCCGCTTTACACCTTTTATTCTGCGTATCGACACAGCCAGTTGAATGTGTAGCTCACAGCATGGAGTCTGTGACTGTAAGTAAAGAAAAATATAAACTTACATTCTGCCTTTGTTCTTATTTATGAGAAATCAATTATCAAGGCATATAGAGAGATATTCACCTCATAGGAATAAACTGAATGGGTAAAGAACCTTAATGCAATGCATCTTACGTTACAATACAGCGTTCTAATGAGCATACATTCAGATGTATCGGAATTATAGAAACACGAAAACTGGGTGCTAAATGACCAATGCACAAATCAACAATTATCGAAGAGAACGTTGTTTACACGATACTACAATACCGCCAGCGTATATCAGCGGTTACTTTACAAACTAGTAACAAAGATGAAAATGATATAACAGAAAGTAACTACCGTTTTTGTAGACCTTTGTATCTCTTAATCTCACACAAATAACTCAGCAGAATCTAAATTCTTCTCGCCACAACACCATGCACGTGCTTACGCACGCATACAGGATTTATCGAACTGGAATTATCTCCCTTGAACTGCACAAACGAAATGAACAAAAAATATACAGGCGAGATCAGCGTTAGATAACTGACCATTACAAAAGGCTTCTCTCGCCCTTGAACCAAATTGACTCTGGCGGTGGTGGTGGTGTACCACAGTGACGCCCTACCGCTGGTGTATAATCCCCCTCCCACAGGTACAGGTATCTCTACCAGAACATGGCCACTATCTCTACCAGAACATGGTCACTTCTCTACGCGGCGCATTCACATGCGCACCTCTGAAATTGTCCTTTCTCTACTACCCCACGACTGAGCATTCGCCTCCAGACTTCAGTTCCAAGAAAACCACTTCAGTCTGATTACACTACGAGTACTTCCCTTGCACGGCTCATTTGGAAGAGGGATTGCTTGCCTATACTCTCAAAACGGCCACCCCAGGCCTTTCTGTCGAGTGCGCGTGCGTGCCATGACTTCACCAGCGAAATTAATCAAAGGCCCGAAACCCCTCCAGACATACTTTACTACAGCCTCAGCCAAATCGTTCAAATATCACTCTCAATTCACAAAGTATTTCACACTACTACCCCAAATCCCCCACGGGAAAACGCCCCTTTTCTACTATTTTCAGACTGCGCACGCGAAGATTTGCATCATTTTCGACAAAAATACCTCGGTTTGACTTCATCCCACCAGGGCTTGCAAATGATACCTTGCACGACCCGTTTGGATCAAGGATGGTTAACCTTTTCCCCCAAAATTTCGACCCCATGGCTTCCAGACGATTGCGCATGCACACCATGACTTTAACGTCGAAAGTCAAATAACGCCACGAGGCCACCCCCGTCGTACACGCTTAAAACTAAAGTGTTAAAACTTACTCGTAAAGTGCTGAAATAACCCTTTAAGTGACAACACTTAAAAAGCAGTCCATGTGGACGCACTTAAAGGGTTATTCCAACACTTTACGAGTAAGTTTTAACATTTAGTTTTAAGCGTGTACGCTAAAGTGTGAGACAGACCGAACAAATATCCACACCCTATAGTTAGATCCACAAATAAAATGCATCTTTCAATCGATGTCAAGATGACGTACAGCGGCCTTGCCTTGCGGCCTAAGCATTAGTGGTTCGAGGGAATATGACTTATTTAGGCTTTCTCTACAGTTGTCCTGAACCGAGAAGACAATCTCGGTACAGGACAAGCGTGTTGTTGTGATAATACTCGAATAAACTGCCACGGAATGTTTAGAACGGATTCCAAGTCGCTGATTTAACTTAAAATGTGGGTTTCTTTATTTGGGTTTTCTGGCTGCCTGACATTTCCATCCGACAGCTAGAAGATTTTGCCGATTAGATGGGCAGACCCTACATTCAATAGAAATCAGTATTATAAAATATATTCTAGGGGCTGCATGTCGGACTACGGTCAGTAACTGACAAACTTTCACACATGCACCAGCGAGGCTCCAACCCGTGCCAGTTCAGCGGTTGGAGGCTAGCGATCACCAGCGAAGCGCCTTAGATCACTCGGCCACCGAGGACCCCGTATCAAAACGGAATCTAACTTAGAGGAATACGACATATTCGATCCGATTAAGCAAAATTCTGACGATACAAGCAGCAAATTGTTCATAATCGTCTGGAGTTTCACTGGCGACACTTGCCTGACTCAGATAATTTAATAATTCGCTTTTATCAGTGTAGATCGACCTCTCTATGCATTTTAAGGTTGAACGGCTACGTCACAGCCAGCTGAGAGTGAGGCAAACCCACGAGCGATCGATGACCAAAGTGGCCCTCTCAAACAGTTGTTGCAGACGAAAAGTCAGCCATGGTCACTTTATCAAGAGAAATGGGATTCCTATAGTCCAAGCCCAACACAATTGGACAATCTAATTGTCCCCCGCCGCAACGCGACCGGGGACTTTAAAATGGTTCTTGCTTCTTTGTGTCCGTGGATGTCCGTGTACGTCCGTGCATGTCTGTTCGAAGCGATAACTTCCTAAAGCTTTGTTGGATTCTTCCGAAATTCGGCATACGCATTCCTTGCGACAAGACGCCAGTCCGTATTGCATTTAAGCAACATCTGCCTAAAGATGGCGCCACTAGTTCTTGTTTCTTTGTGTCTGTGGATGTCCGTGTACGTCCGTGCATGTCTGTTCGAAGCGATAACTTCCTAAAGCTTGGTTGGATTCTTCCGAAATTCGGAATACGCATTCCTTGCGACAAGACGCCAGTCCGTATTGCATTTCAGGAACATCTGCCTGAAGGTGGCGCCACTGGTTCAAAATGGATCTTGGTTCATTGTGTCCGGGGATGTCAGTTTGAATTCTTTACAAGCGATAACTTCCAAATGCTTTGTCGCATTCTCCCGAAATTCGGCATAAGCATTCCTTGCGGCAAGACATTGGTTCAGCCGCTGCCATTGCATTTCAGCAACATCTGCCTGAAGGTGTCGCCACTGGATCTCGCTCCTTCATGTCCATTCCTGTCTGTGGATGTCTTTGCAAGTGATGTTCTTTGCAAGCGATAACTGCCAAATGCTTTGTTGGATTCTCCAGAAATTCAGCACACGCCTTCCTTGTGACAAGACACCGGTCGCCGGTTTCAGCAACATCTGCCTGAAGGTGGCGCCACTGAGTTTCTCTTTTTCTTGTCCGTTTCAGTTAAAATGGGCCTTTAATTTTGCTATGAAATCATTCTATTCCACATCATATGATTTACCCTAAAGCTTTTGCATGAACCATATTTTATTTCAGAAGCATAATATGAAATAACTGAATCCCTGGTTTTTGAATTTCGTGTCATCTTAAACGAAGGACAACATTTCCTTCAATTTTGCTATCAAATAATTGCATTCCACATCATATGATTTACCCTAAAGCTTCTGCACGAACCATTCGTGTCCACACATGTAACTTACTATATTAATTACAACTGAGTTCCTAAATTCGGGTGCACATGATCAATTTCCTGAATTGAACTGAATTCAACCTTGCTGGTCTTCAGATTGACAGATGATGGCATGCAGTTGTCAGTGCGGTTATTTATGTACAGGGAGCTTTCTATGACTTTCATGTCAGCACACCACCACTACCCTCAAGGAGAGCATGTCCCCATCCCCAGGGTGCCAAGCCGCACCCTCTATCTCCCAAACTAGCCCTCGCCCGACCTTCATATATTGTGTTTGGGTATGCCACCCGTCAATGAATTGCAACCCCAAAAGGCTTCAATTTATCAGGCACAGACCCATGTTTTTACCCCTCGGCCAATTTTGGCCATGGGGTATTGTCATCGTCTTGTACGTCCGTCTGTCCGTGCGTCCGTTCGTGGGCGAGATAGCTAGAAAACTGTTCCGCTGATGAATTCCAAATTTGGTAATTTATCAGACACAGACCCATGTTTTTACCCCTCGGTCAATTTTGGCCAGGGGTATTGTCATCGTCTTGTACGTCCGTCTGTCCGTACGTCCGTTCGTGAGCGAGATAGCCGGAAAACTGTTCCGCTGATGAATTCCAAATTTGGTATGCTTATTTACCTAGTCAAGGACTAGGGCACACTTTCATCAAGCTACTTACGAACATTTTTCTTCGTAACTCATGCGTATCTTTTTTCGTAAGTAAATTCGACTTTCATGAAACTTCGTAACTTAAGAATCTTCGTAACTTTGTGCGTAACTTTAAGGCAAGTATTTACCTGCCATAAGTTCAATATTTTTCGTATCTCCGATTGAAAGAACATGGCGGCCCCCATATAGGCGCATGTGCGCGATGTTCAGGCATCTACTGTCTGAAAACGAGCCTTCGTTCACTGCCGGGACGAGGGTTCTAACTTTGGTAAAAGTCTCGGGTTTAGAGACTGCAAATTAGTGTGTCGTACAGTGGTTTTTAGCGAAAGTGGTGTTGAAAACAGGGGTCTCCGTAAGGATGCAGTCAAAGGTTTCGTTGTGAGACATGGGAAACCTCACCTTTTACACACTCATCACTCACGCCATGCATGTTCTTAAAGTTACAAATGAAGCGATACAGAGTGACAAACCAATTTTGATTCCCACAAACATGTAGAATTTCACGCTGAAACCGACACACTGTGATCTTACTACAGACGATACGGTACAGTGTTTTGATTGGCCCATTTCAGGGAAGAATAAGGGGGAATAACTTTACTGTTTACAAAGTAAATCCAGGAAAAGCATGACTTTTAACATTGAAATATGGGGGGGGGGTCACACTCAAGTTATGAGTTAATGTCACACTCAAGGTTTTTTCACCCAGATGGTGACAGCCAGTTTGGATGTCCCGATATGAGTGAAAAAGCATGGAGTGTGATATTGAAGGCAAATATAAAATTTGACCATGAATAGATCTTGTTCATTATATAGATGAAGAATTTATCATCGCGGGCATACGTCATAACTCCTTTTGGTCAACCAGCGCCTGTACTCGAGTGCAGAGATGTTCCTGTTGACTGAGCCGTTGACTCTTATCATGCATTTAGATAGGCCAGATGGACAAACATTTTTGTAAAAGTCAACCACGCTTATTTGTCTGATATGTTAGTTTTTGTTGCAAAAATATAGTTTGCTGCACAAACTATAATTTCAGAATTGTATCGTTTGTATATCAAAAGACATCAGCCAAATATCTAATCGGTCCCATTCACTCCTGGGTTTGAGATCAAAGGCGAATCTCGGCAAGGGAGGCCAACAGTTCGGCAGTTAACTCGGAATCCGCGCTTCCCTTACGTTCAGAGGAACCAGTTATATATCCCAATTACGACAACATTAGCATAAATTTCAATAGGTAATTACCTAAATCACATGGATATAACAGATTTTTATTTCTAAATGCATTGAAGCTTGGGACACAGAAAAATAAGAAAAAATGAGATTCTGCGTGTAGATTTTTTTATATGTCCTTCAGAAGTCTGGTAGGCCTGCCCTCTATTTTGACAACGTGGCCCGATGTGAATTTGTAATATTTGGGGTCAATTCCCAAATCGTGTGAAGAATCAAGGAAATATAGGTGGTTAATGATGAAAGCTTTCTTAAATAGTGCGAACACAGATTGATCGATTGAAATTGTAGTGTAAGGGTCGCTTCCCATACGGATTTCCTGGCCCATCAACTCAATGTTTTATTTAAATTTCTCGGTACATTTCTTAGTTCACTTAAAAACATATCCGCAAGAATGGAATTATATAATTACACCCACCCCCATCTCCGCATTCATAAATTAGGCCTACACCAAATTTTTCTAGCTCAGCGCGACTGCCTAAACTACTATAAAAGCTTTCCGACGGCTGGACTCTCCATTGAAAAGTGGTACCAAACTGACAATCGATGTGATACAACCCTGTTTATATTAACGTATTTCGTTGTTTATGCGGATTGCTTGGATCTGACGTAATTCATATGAAAGAAATTTCCCGTGTTACGCTAGCAACATCATACTAGCATAGGCCTGCGCATTAAATTTACTTGGCTCTAAGTCACATGTAAGGACAGGACACTGGTCAAGCGCTGCCTATCAGCTGGTCTCTGTCATATCACGGAATGGAGAGAAGAAAATCCACAGGGGCTTGTTGTTGGTCAGTTAATAATTATCATATTAATATTCATGTATAC
>JAVTVY010000841.1:0-32231 GCA_036873755.1 Hanleya hanleyi
AGACCCCAAGGGCAACCTCTGTACCAAATTTGAGAAAGATCCATGCAAGTTCCTGAGAAATCACGATAACGATGTTTCATCTGGAAATCCAAGATGGCCGCCTGGTGGCCATATTGGATTTTTCAATCAGACTACAAATTGTATCTTGCGCAACTAGACCCCAAGGGGAACCTCTGTACCAAATTTGAGAGCGATCCATGCAGTAGTTCCTGAGAAATCGCGATAATGTTTCATCAGGAAATCCAAGATGGCCGCCTGGTGGTCATATTGGATTTTTCAATCAGACCACAAATTGTATCTTGCGCAACTAGACCCCAAGGGGAACCTGTGTATCAAATTTGAGAAAGATCCATGCGGTTCTTCCTGATAAATCATGATAACGAAGTTTCATAGGGAAATCCAAGATGGCCGCCTGGTGGCCATATTGGATGTTCGAATCAGAGCAGAAAAGATATCTTGTACAACTAGACCCCCAAGAGGAACCTGTGTACCAAATTTGAGAAAGATCCATGCAGTAGTTAACGAAAAATAATGATGACAAGATTTCACTGGCAAATTCAAGATGGCCGCCTGGTGGCCATATTGGATTTTTTCAATCAGACCACAAATTGTATCTTGCACAACTAGACCCCAAGGGGAACCTCTGTACCAAATTTGAGAAAGATCCATGCAGTACTTCCTGAGAAATCGAGATAACAATGTTTCATCTCGAAAATCCAAGATGGTCGCCTGGTGGCCATATTGGATGTTCGAATCAGAGCAGAAAAGGTATCTTGCACAACTAGACCCCAAGGGGAACCTGTGTACCAAATTTGAGGAAGATCCACAAAGTAGTTCCTGAGAAATTGCAATAACAATGTTTCATGGGGAAATCCAAGATGGCCGCCTGGTGCCTGGTGGCCATATTGGATTTGTGAATCAGACCACAACAGGTATCTTGCACAACTAGACCCCAAGGGGAACCTGTGTACCAAATTTGAGAAAGATCTATGCAGTAGTTCCTGAGAAATCGTGATAACAATGTTTTAATGGCAAATTCAAGATGGCCGCCATGGCGGCCATATTTAAAATCGTATCGACACGGCATGAACAAATTCTGGTGTACTCATTGGGGGGAACATGCATGCCAAGTTTCCGCTTAATCGGCCAAGCGGTTTCAGAGAAGAAGATGTTTACGGACGACGGACGACAGACAATCAGGCCATGACATAAGCCCATCGGGCCTTCGGCCCAGATGAGCTAAAAATCCTATTTTTGTGTCCAATGAGAAATTACAGGAGACGGTTGGTCATGAACCAAAATTTAGGTCAAGGTCAAGTCAAGGTCACTGTGACTCCAGAATCAAGAAATCTTTGAAAATTACTTTTTTTGTGTCAGTAGATACATGAAGGGACATGTGTCGCGTACCAAAATGTAAGTCAAGGCCGAATGTCAAGGTCACTGTGACCCCCAAAGTCATGAAATTCATAAAAATCTTGATTTTTGTTGTGTCCATTGATACATTGAGTGAAGACGGTCAAATGTCAAGGTCACTGTGGCCCCAAAATCAGGAAACCATTAAAAGTCACATTTTCATAGGCCTGGTGAAGACGAGGTCATGTAATGCGATGTTGCATTCTGTCCAGTCATCCATTAATATTTGTTGTCCATGCGATATCTCGTGGCAAGGTATGGATTGGTACCAAACTTTGAATATACCTTACTCGCATGGCAAAGAGGAGCCATACATCAATCTGTCAAAGGTCAAGGTCACAGTCCCCCAAAACTGAATGAAGTTTAGCTGACTGTGTTAGGGTGGAATATTCAGAGTTCTCTCCTCTACATGTATATGGCATTTGTCATGTGGAGTTGTCTCCCGTGTTTGAAACATGTTTAGTTTTGACTAAGATGTCCCTTTATTTTGTCCCCCACCTGTTATGGTTTTTGTCAGATATATCGTCAGCCTTTTCTACAGATTTTGGTTCTCTCTGACTGATACGTTTCATGTGACTGCTTGTGCCTGAACCCATGATGTCAGCCTAATCTCGGAGAACAAAAAATAAAAACATCCAAACATTTCGCAGGCAGCCATGATGTTCGATTTCAGCGTCATGTGACGTCATGGCAACCACGACGGGCACCTGCGGGGATTTATTATTTATGATTCTGTTACTGATTTCTCCATTGTGTTTCCGCAAGATATTACTACTTGAGATATAATATTTTTGGTGGATTTTTTCGTTGCCCATTTTTTTGTTTTGTCATGTGACTTCGCGAACCAAACAGTCAAAATGGCGGAAACGGGAAGTCGCGTGTCAACAGAAGAGGATTTGTGTAACAGTGTTTCCCCGTTAGCTGCCTACGTGCTGGCGGGAAACTTCCCCCTTATTGCAAAACATGTTCTTTGCTTTATGCCAGCGAAGTGCTTAAACGCATGTTCGAGGTACACAGAACTTATTTGTCGTGGCCATTAGATTTGCTGTCTGGGACAATTCTTCCCAGGCAGTGGCATGCCAGTGGCCTTTTTCCCCCCACCCTATATTGATCGAAAATGTTTCAGAGTTGCTTTTAGGAAATAAGTTTGGAATAATGTTATGAGTTCTTGTATTGTGAATGTCACATACATGTACAGGTTTAGGATAAAGCCATTTCGAGCTTTTTTAGATCCATCGGGCTTTTTTAGCTTGATCGAGCTTTAAAAATGTCACTTTTACTCGTACTGATCATGGGATGTCCAATTTCCGTGGCGAAGCTGGCGTTCACAGCTTGACCATGCTGAGCCGGACATGGGAGAAGTTCAAAACCGAAACAATTTCCCTTGTTCACAATTGCGTTGTTGTTATATTTCATATCAAATTATTCTTATGATGCACAGTCAACAACGTTTTCTCACCTCTTGTCTTCTCATCAACACTTTATATCTCCTCATCAAACGTCCAACTTGAAGCCATCATGGCGCCTCGTTTTCACTATGATCTGGGAAGCCTACGTGATCGGATATGCCGAAATATGGATTTTTAATTTTCGAGCGTGTATGGTGGACCTGAATGCACATCATAGCCAAACTTTCAAATATGGAATAATAATTGAGCTACTAATCACATCTATCGAATGATTACTTGGTGGTGAAACTCGTTGAATAAAAGATATATTATTTTACGAAACATTGTCATCAGATCCAATACTAGCAGTTGCCCCTTTCCTGTCAAAACGCACACACCACGTTTGCAGACGTTTACACCGGCGCTTCAGGCATGCCACCAACTATTAAGTATGAAATCGGGGATTCCAGATATACTGTCCCATGATTTGATCTGTACTAACCCACAGTATTTTATTTGCCCAAATAAAAGTTTGCTTTGTATATACATGATGTGCATTCAGGTCCACCATACCCGCTCGAAAATTAAAAATCCATATTTCGGCATATCCGATCACGTGGGCTTCCCATCATAGTGAAAACGAGGCGCCATGATGGCTTCAAGTTGGACGTTTGATGAGGAGATATAAAGTGTTGATGAGAAGACAAGAGGTGAGAAAACGTTGTTGACTGTGCATCATAAGAATAATTTGATATGAAATATAACAACAACGCAATTGTGAACAAGGGAGATTGTTTCGGTTTTGAACTTCTCCCACGTCCGGCTCAGCATGGTCAAGCTGTGAACGCCAGCTTCGCCACGGAAATTGGACATCCCATGATCAGTACGAGTAAAAGTGACATTTTTAAAGCTCGATCAAGCTAAAAAAGCCCGATGGATCTAAAAAAGCTCGAAATGGCTTTATCCTAAACCTGATGTACGCCTACTGTACTTAACTGTCTGTTTCAAATTACGAGGAATGGGGTGCGGACAGTAGCCCAATACCTGAATACTAGGCAGGTCGGGGAAAGGTTGAAATTGACCTGAACATGCAGGTGGGGGAAATGTTGAAATTGACCTGATTCCGGCGAAAAAGGATGATTCGCCCAATTTGGGTGAATGACGTCATGAATCCTCACCCCAATTAGGCTGAATTAATCGTAACCCAAAGTGATCATTTTTTTACAATGGTAAATATCTCAAATTCTGAAGTGACCAGTTTTGGCGCTAAAATAGGGGACATTCTCCGATACCATAAAATTTATGGTGTACATTTGCTTATGAATTGTGCAGGAAAGTGGAATATAATGTCTTGCAAAAAATGATCAATCCGATTGATACGACTTTCCCATTAAGTTTTCGATAGAAAAACATATTTCGCTCATGTTCATACCTGTTGCTGTTGTTGTTACCGCCATGTTCTGGTCGAAGTCCTGGCCAAGAGGCTCAACTAATTGATCTTTTTTTTTTAAATATCATATTCCATATGCAGCATAAGGGGAGTTAATCCTGTGGAGAGCTCATTTGGTAATGGAATTGAATTGAATTGAATTTTATTCTCCCAATCTTGCCCTCTCACGTATCAACTCATATTTTATGAACTATCAATTAATTTCGCCTGGCAGTTCCAAAATGAGGCAAACAAAGATGGTGCAAAACACGCTGCCGTTTTGGAGAACAGTTTGACTTTGAAAAAATACTATAAAATGGTATTAGTAATCTGCATGTCTTGTGTTTATTTTTGTTATTGACAACATACTCCACCTTCCCACAAACTTCGCTGACAGGATAGAAATATGAATTTTACAGTTTTCTAGAGAGGAGGTCCTGGACAAATGCGCTGAACATTATCATCTTTCAAAGTCGTGGTCTTTGGATGAACGGGAGGAAACACTTTGGGTTACGATTAATTCAGCCTAATTGGGGTGAGGATTCATGACGTCATTCACCCAAATTGGGCGGAATCATCCCTTTTCGGGTGATTCAGGTCAATTTCAACCTTTCCCCGACCTGATAGGGCAGGAGCCCTTATGGACACGAGCCTAGCCAAGTTTACATGGCTTCGTTCGTTCCTGCTACGCCGTGAATCCTCTAACTGAACTTATATTTACACTTGAGAAAAAACAGCTCCGTGGGTCGTACGGCTCTATTCGGTAATAAAACAACCCTTCCCCACTCTCTTTCCACTGCTTTTATCGAGTTTGGCAAATCATTTCATTGCCGTGAAGATCTGATCCGTCTTCAAACATCAATGGCTGGTTGCATATTTGCCATTATCTTCGCATGGGGCACATGATCTGCTTTATACGTTGTCAATCACGTGACACGTATGAATATAATGGAGAGAAATTCAACCGGCCATTGATGTTTCAAGACTCGTAGCAGACGGATCAGCTCTTCACGACAATGAAACTATTTGACGAACTTGATGAAAGGAGTGGGGATCGAGGAATGGGGAGGGGTTGTTTTATTGCTGGATAGAGCCGTATGACCCATGGCTCTGTGTTGTCCCGGAGTGTACATGTAAGTTCAATAAGAGGATTCATGACGTAGTAGTAACAAACGAAGCCATGTAAACTTGGCTAGCTAAAGCCCAACGCACACGAAAGCTACCCCCTGAGCTATCAATCTCAATTGTCTGTTGGCTCAGGGGATAGCACTCGTGTGTGAGCAGTTTTTGTTGAGGTTTTCACCTTGCGAGGCCAGGGAAGAAATATCAAACTTGTTTGATAATTCTGCCTTACAAGGCGAACACCTCACCGTGTGCAGCAAACGTATGCTAAAAGCTCAGCCGTTTTATTCGACCGCCCAATGAAACGCATCATATTTTTACTTGATCTACACGTAAGACTATTCAAAATGGCAATTTTTTGTTAGACCATTCACATGAAAGATCCCATGATCTTGAAGAAGGCGCTCCGCAGGAACTATGACCAATTCAGTTAACCTTGTGCGCTGAAACCACACCAGAGCTGAGATAACAGGCAATTGAGGCCGTATGCTCAGGGGATAGCCCTCGTACGCTTCATTCCTGTTTTTTTTTGTTTTTTTCATATATATATAATTGATTAAAAAATATTTGTGCCAAATTGGAGAATATGGCCTTGGAGGAAAAAGGAAACTGGGGAGAAAGGCTGGACACCCTTTTCCCCTTCAGACTATTCCCCTCCTGGACTATTCCCCTCCCAGACTATTTCCCTTCTGGAGATTTCCCCTCTCTAATATAATTTTATGGCAAATATATCCCTCCTGCCTATTCCCTTTTGGACATTTCGCCGCCCTAATATAATTTTATGGCAAATATTTCCCACCCTCTTCTGTTCTGGACATTTTCCCTTCCTACTATAATTTCACGGTAAAACCTTAAAACATATTGATAAATCTCAAGAAAATATTTCTATCAATAAAATACCTTTATTACAGTTTGAAAGATGCTTTAACAGCAATTTGAAATTATCTCTAGAAATTAGAATATAACCATAAAGCACATTATTTCTGTCCAGTGCATTTCTTAGCACATTTACATTTCTTAGCATAATTCTTGGCACAAAATCTAATACAATGTCCAGCAGCATGGAGAGTTTGGGCAGTCGTCTTCTCGTGGTTCTTATGATCAATGCTTATCTGGTGGAGTCTTTGCTGTAGTTCTAGTCCCTGTAGTTCTACAGTCCCTACAGACAGTCCCTCTACTTCGCCATTTCCTTGGAAGTCGGCCAGGGGCATATCTTGGAAAATGGCAGTGGATGCAATGGCATGTTCCTTCCTGAAACTGTCGATGAGTTTGAAGAAAGATGGATGTTTGTGTCCGACAAGCTTGCAAAAGGATAAATTCCAGACCTCACATGTTTTTCGTTCAGTCCTCTCTGACAATGGTCCGGTCCTGGATTAGACTGGATCCAGTCCCGGTTTCATAATGTATATTTCAGGGGTAATAAAGGGAAGTAACTCTGCCTAAAGAAATGCTTCAAATTGTTTTCCCCAGATTGTATATTTTCCATATATTTTTTTTCATTTTTTTATTTTTTATTTTTTTATTAAATGTCATTAAGGTTTTATTGATAAATAGTACATATGAAATAGAGAGGCGTCCTGTCTAGTCCTGAATATTCAATGTCACATTGGGGAAGATGGGTGGTTGACGGCGGATTCGGATGGATAGATAATCCAGGACAAGACTCCATCAAGTGCCAACAATCCAGATGACTCTCTTAACTAGGAGAATAAAGATGTCTGATTATAGATAATTTAGAAAAAACTCAAGCCAGTGTCACTAATCCCGATGATATCTGTAGAAGATTGAAAGCAAATTGATAAAGAATTTATTATCAGAAATGACTTAAAAACATACATGTTCATAAAAGGATATATTCCTACGAAGTAGGCTACTGTACAGATCGCAAATTGTCTGGTAATCAGAGAGGCAGTGAGTCCATCTGAATCCTTTCGTCGGCAAAATAAGGAGAACCGTTGATATTAGAACCTTGATTTTTGGCATGAACGTGCATTAGGGCATTGTTACCAGCAAGTTCTGAGCTGACCGAATTCTGATGAAAATTTGATTTATAATTATTTTTTTTTATTTATTGATGGCTCAGCGAGTGCACCGTCATACCCATCGGGAACCCTTGGCTGTATGTTTCACTGTATATATAACACAGTACAAAATCTGGTGGGATATGCCATCCGTAATTGTTTTTATGAAATAGGAAATGCTAATTTTCCATCATTTGTTAGTGAATTTATCTACACTGCTATTACCAACTTGCCATCCACGATAAACACAATTCAGTATATTGTTATAGATATATGTAAACTGTGGCCTTTAACGTGTATCTCATTTCACATTCAAACATTCCATCACAGACCACATCAGGCCTCAAATTCAGGTCAAGTTGCCCACTGGTGGTGAAATATACTACATCAACCAATTAAGTCAGCCTGGTGCAATAACCTAGCAGAAGAAAGAAAGATGTGGTATCATCCTTCAGATTAGTCTGTGTGAGCAACAATGATAAAAGTTTACTGAGGGTGAAACAAAGCCATCCTGCAAGCCAACATCTGGCATTGGCGGCATGTTTAACGGGTCTTAATTTATTTTCATTGGGTAGAATTTAACTAGATAAAGTAAGTTTGATCATGATGTGAAAATATGAGCACATACTTTGACTTTTTTTTTGTACCTCTTGAATATTGACTATATATCACACTAGGATATAATTTAAACAAAAAATTACATGTGTAAACAAAATACGTCTAAATTTTTCTTGTCATTTCAAGTTTTGATCCATTTTGATTCCTTGATTGGGGGATACAGAATCACTGCCACGGAGTGTGTTGGTGTGTCACAGCAATGTAATTCCGATTCACACAACGAAGCTGAGGTGGTTTAAGGTTTATCAATGAAGAAAATCCCTGATCAACCGTCATAGAATATAATGTGAAACAAGAAAACCGGAATAGTACATTCATCAGATTGCCGATACCCAAAATGTGTTGTCTCACATATCTAGAAAACAATGTGATGTAGAGACGCTATTTATTCGTCTTTGTACCAGTTATGCTCAGGAGAATGACATAGAATCATTATTATCTTATGCAGAGAAGGTGTTGGTCTTGAGTTGAATTACCGTAAACTACATAAATGCTACCTTTCTACTATAGGACTATATATAATATAAGAATTTGTTGTATTGTTGAGAAAATAATGCGAATCAAAAAGTTGTTTTGGTCCTGGACAAGGGCACTGAAAACCATTAAAGAGGTAGTAGCGTCATTTAAAAAATATTCAGCAAATAACATATTTCGATAAAAGTTATTTAGTAGTTGAGATCAACTATGGTGAACGTTTTCCTGTGACCTCATTTTTCAATATCACGGTCATTGAAATCACACTTCTGACATTCTCTGAAAAACGTGACAGCACCTGCACTTGGCCCCAGTGCCTGAGATGACGTCACAAAACGCGCACTGGCATTCTGATCGTGATGCTTTGCAACGTCATACTCGATCTTAGAACTTTTATTGCACTGTGACGGCTTCTAACGTGACGTCATGGACAGCTGGTCACGTTATCGGACGTCATCTCAGTCATTTCCCATTTTCATGTTGATCACTAGACTGAATTGAAAAATCTGACAATATTGGTCCCTTTGTGAAATACAAGACTTCACGACTTGAAAATCTTTTGGCAATTGTTGCAGTTGATCATGTTGTTCAGTTTACCCGAACAATTAAAATCACACTACTACCTCTTTAAAGAGATGTAAATGTATTTTCACACGTAAAGCTTGAAATCTACTAAACTTTTTATACGCCCGCCCAAAAGGCGGACGTATTATGTGATGGCGGTTTCCGTCCGTCTGTCCGGTTCTCGTGTCCGGTCTATATCTGGGACAGTTTCCTATCCACAGCTCCAATTTTTGGTGAGTGGATACCCTACGGGGAGACGATGTGTCGCATACCAAAATGAAGGCCGAGGTCACAGGTCAAAGGTCACTGGCCTAAAAAACAGGAAATCACTGAAGTGTTCGTGTCTGGTCTATATCTGTGAACGTTTTCTATCCACAGTTGCAATTTTTTGTGAGTGGATACGCCAGGTGGAGACGATGTGTCGCGTACCAAAATTGAGGTCGAGGTCAGAGGTCAAAGGTCACTGTTGCCAAAAATCAGAAAATCATTGATCGTTGACAGTTTTCTAGCTACAGTTCAAAATTTCTAATTTTTTGTGAGTGGATTCAATAGGCGGAAATGAAGTGATGCATACCAAAAATTAGGTCAAGGTCAAAGGTCACTGACCCCAAAATTAGGAAATTATTAAAAATAACATTTTTTGTGTCAGTAGATACATTAGGGGGACACAATGTGTCACATACCAAAATGTAGGTCAAGGTCAAAGGTCAAGGTCACTGTGACCCCAAAATCAGGAAATCATTGAAAATCATGATATTTTGTGTGCATTGATAGATTGAGGGAAGATGATTTGTTGTGTACCAAAATTGAGGTTGAGGTTAAGGTCAAAGGTCAAGGTCACTGTGACCCCAAAATCAAGAAATCATTAAACATCACATTTTCATATGCCTGTCGAAGTCGAGGTCGTGTAATGCGATCTTGCATTCTGTCCATTCACCCATTAGCATTTGTTGTTCATGCGATAGCTCTAGTTTCAAGGTATGGATTGGTACCAAACTCGCATGGCAAAGTGGAGCCACACATATGACATCAATTTGTCAAAGGTCTAGGTCGCACTCCCCCCAAAACTTCACACCGGTTTATTAACTCAAGAACAAAGGTTTACTTCATCACTTTCTTCTTCCTTCATGAAAAATTCTCTCATCTGAAAGGAATCCATTTGCAGGAAAACTACTATTTTATTGTCGATTTCAGTGTGGGATATGTGAGCTTTCAGCTCTTGCTTCAAGGTCAACTAGTTACCAAGAGCTAAGCTCATTTTAGTTTACCATTCAATATAAGATGTGATATATGTTACATTCTCATAAGCAAAAAATTGTAGACCTTCCTCTGGATTGCTAGATCAATTGAAATCAAGGCTATAAAACAACCTTGAAATTTGAACCAATGTAATTCCAGATATACGGGCGTATATTGAAGCCCCTTGGGCTCTTGTTATTATTCAATCTGTTTCCTTTAGTTAAAAAATTGTAAATTAAATCGGCGATCGTTATTTATTTTTGGATTGAAGGCGCATTAGGAGACTGTTACCAACAAGTTCTGAGCTGACCTACTTTTTATGAAAATTTCTGGTGATTTTTGATAAAAATCACTGGCGATTCTGACTTGGGCAGTGCCCATCTTAATATAGGCAGGATTTCAACTGGGGGTGGGGAGTTCAGTTTGCGTTCGAGTCCTAATTAGTGCCTACTCTACTTCGTAGGTCCTGTGACGTTAGTCACACTGCTCATGTTTTTATACCTGTGATAAAAATATTGCCATATCATTATATTAGGGAGGGAAAATTCCCAGAAGGGAAATAAGCAGCACGGGAATAGTCCCGGAGGGAATAGTCTCGGTCTGGGAGGGGAATTGTCCACACCCCACCTCGGACAGCCCAACGTCACAGCTGGCTGTTCCCACCCATAAGTTGGGTACGACTTACATGAGATGAACTTCTAACTAAATGCACGTATTTTCTTTGTTTCATGTCACAAGGGTTTGCAAACAATGGTTGAAGCTGACCGGAGAAATAAAGAGATCTCGTTGCAGTCTGTCCTGGTTCATGACGTTGATTGATGATGGGAATACAGATGGAGAGGTTTTTCATTTAGCGCATAAAATCAAGTCCTATTTTGAGGTACGTAAGCATCATCTGTCCGGTATAAAACTTGTCAATCTTGATGATGTTGATAAAGATAAAAGTGTCTATTTCGTGGTCATATTTTCAGGCAAACTGAACTTTTTTATGACTTTTTTAGCTTCAATTGTCTCAGTTTTGTGGACAAAAGTAATGTTATATAAAATTTGACCACCCTCTAAAATAACAAAGAAATATTAGATTATCTGCATGATTTTGAACCATTTTGTCAATTTCTTGCTCTAATTGCACGTGTTTAGCGAGTGCCAAATAATGAAATATTACCAGAAGTTCATAAATACAGATCTGTATTTTATGAATTTCTGGTTTATGGAAGACATTTTTCAGTTTTTGAAGCTTTGAATTGTTTACAATAGTTACTACAGTATATATTTTTAATTTTCATCTGGATTTTTTTCATCCCATTTGTTCTCCATAGATCAACATGTATTTGAAGATATCAATTTTAGTATAAGTTGTACCGGCATTACTTTCAGCACATTTGGTGTGAACCAGAAACCGTTCTGGCCTTCTCAACGACATCTTTGTTCGATGACCCGCTCACAGTGCCCCATAAAGGTCATGAAAGTCCTCGCTCACTCTACCCAAGAGCTGCCAAGTGTGGTCGAATTGATATTGACCAGTACATACGAGAGAAACTGCCAAAAAACTGTCGTCTCATGGGGATAGCCGCAGACGGAGCTGTTGGTAAGTCGACATCTTTTATGAATTCTAAATCAGTGCAGGAAATTGCAGAATTCAGGACTGCTTGTCCAATTCGGGAACAGTTGCCAAATTCAGATACAGAAACATTGCTGAATTCAGCAATGTTCCCGAATTTCAATCTGGTTTCTACAACATGAGTGACAAAGGAAAAATATGGTATTTTTTTATGTGTAGAAATGATGGGTATAGAATTTTGAAAAGTCAGGGTTAAATCCATGATGACATACGCTGTAATCTAATGATACGAAAAAATAGTAACAATCGATAAACCAAAGTACCAATCTCTTTCCATGTTTAATATTGTTATTCAAGTTGCTGACTTCATAAACAGTGCACACAAATTTTCCAAATTCGACAATCATGACAATGTTCCCAAAATTGTCACCTTCCCCTAAATGTAATACTGGTACCAAAAAAAAACAACCCACTATGAACAACCCCAACTGTTTTCAGACCTCGATGGCCCTCCAGCTTAGGGCAGCATGGTTTACCATACCATGTTGTCTGGCACAGGAGGTAGATTAAAGTGCCAAACAAATTAGGCTCTCTGATGATCCATTGTGGTCAATGTCTGTAGAGCCTAATTTTCAAAATTCAATTTTTTTTGTAGTTTTGGTTAGGTTTTTGTTAGGGCTTTGCTAGGGCATGTTTGTTTGGGTCATCGTCGGTCCGTGTGACCAATAAGGTTAGGTGCGACGTTAAACGTCAAACAACCAACCAATATTTCTGAAGAACAAGAGCAATTCACAGAATTGAAAATTTCAGAAGTAATTGGTAAATCCTAAATCTGAATTTTGAAAAGGTGAAATTAACAGCAGTACGTGTAATTTGACTATAGGATACTTTTAGTTCTTTTCAGATTGATGAAATTTAAATGCGTATAATTTCCCAGAACCTAAGGGCATATAGCTACATTGTTCAGCATATACACCCATAGGAAACCATCCAAAATTACCAAGAATTCCCAAGGAAAACTTCGGATCATAAGTTTATCTTGTGCAGGAATCTCTTGAATTATGATTTTGACATTCAAAACATCTACGGTAGATACCCTGTATGAGATATATGTAGATGTGCACTGACCTGCTTGTAGTACAGTTGTGCAGTGTGGTGTACAGTCTTTTATAATGATATTCAGTCTATTACAGTTACTCGTTCAGGCTCCGTTACTATGCAGGTTTAGAACAGGCTTTAGAAATGATAATTGCAGATGCTCTATACAGAGTAGATGTGTACTCCGTTACATGGTAATCTGGCATGTACATTCTTGCTTTCATTGATTGTCCTACAGATTATGTACACTGTATCATCACTGGTGCAGATATAGTCAGGAATATTTGGTTCCCGTAATTTAAAATATCATCTTCTGAAAATTCTAAGACAAAATTCTTGGTAATTGTGGATGATCCCTGAAGCAATCTATATCCCTACTGAATAATAATAGTTGTTCATTGTAAGATGGCAAAAGTGAGTTTTGTGTCCACTGAAGCCAAGTGGAATTGGACGACAGAAGAAACCAAAATACCCTATAAATAAGAATAGGAAGTTGACAAATCGGCCCAAAATCATACCGATAATCCATTATTTCTTTGTTATTGTAAGGATTTTGGAGGTAGATCAAATTTATTGGAATGATAGAATTTATCCACAAAGTTTAGGGTGATTGAATTTTAATGGGGTTGTTGAATTATACAGGCTTTAGCATAATGTTGATCTAAATGAATGACAGATATCCACAATTAAACAGACATTAATTTAATCCTTAACCTACCTTGTGGCTAACACATTGTTCATGAATAGATCATAATATATCCATTTCTTCGAACTTTTTCAGGAACCAAATCAAATGCTGACAAGAGTATTGAAGTTGAAGGATCACAAGCCTTGACAATTCTCTCGTTGCCCAAGTTTGACGGATTGGAAATTCGTCACTTCACAGTTGACATATACTCATCAGAAACTAACTGGCATCATTGCATTGATGAACTGCAAGCCAGCGACATTAACATTTCATCAATAAGTGGAATCTCCCCAGACACGGCTGTGAAATCGGTGTTATTTTTCTGCAATGAACCGTTCTGTCCCCCTGAAATTGGCTACAGCATCATGAGGACTTACAAAGATGCTGTGGTTGCCGGGGGATACGTTGACAATCTTATTTTACCAGAATCGGACGATCAGGCCGAAAGGTGAGTACCGAACGACAGATTGTGTGTGTGTGGAAATCAGCAGGCCATTGCCTGAAGTCAGCGGATTCAAGTTGATCAGTCAAATCTGATTGACCAAATATGGTATATGGTCATATATGGTAAATTCCCTATTTGTGAGCCAATAATGAAAGTATGCTTTAATATATAAACAGGGTCACACTCTTGATGTATTTGTGCACATTGCAATCAGTTTGTTTTTAGCAGCATTTTCTTCAATGTTTCACTCCCTTCAAATGGACCACACTGCAGTGGCCTAATGGTAGAGCGTCGGCCTCGTAAGCGGTAGGTACTGAGTTCGATCCCAGGCCGGGTCATACCAAAGACATGAAAAATGGAACTTGTTGCTTCATCGCTTACGCTCAGCATTAAGAGGATAGAACAAGGACTGGTTCGCTCGGTGTCAGTATAATGTGACAGAGTGGGGTGTCATGTCTACCTACGGCATGATATTTCGGTGGGACAGCACTATAAAATGGCAGCATTAGATCGGCTCTGTTACAAGTAGGTACCCCCGCCCCTCCCCTCCCTTCCCTTCCCTTCCCCATCGTGGAATAGCTGAAAAATATTGAGAGCGACGTTAAACCCAATTTACTCACTCACTCACTCTCTTCAAATGGAGCCTAACGATTAAGGCCGGATTTCTTCCTTGAAGTTTGTATTCCGGATTTGAACGAGTTATGTATTCTACTCAGGTGTATGAAGTTTAGTCCATTTGAAGCTAGTGAAACTTTGCGGTGAGTGCCGGTGACCAAAAAAAACATGAGATTGATTTGATCTAATCAAAACCCCTCGGCTTTCCTCAAGTGATTGAGACCCATGTGTAGTGTGAACTGGGGAAGAAACATTTCTAGGTGGGATGATCAAGAGGTCGGTAGTTGTTTACATTCAGGCATATAGGACAGAATAGAAAAATTATATATCTGTAAAGGGGCATAACTCTGTAAAATATGGGCCGAGACAAATAAGCTGTACTGAACGCGGATCTGCAGATATAACTTGTACATTCAGCTACAGATAACAAAATTAGAGATTATTACATCCGAAAGGGGCATAACTCCATAAGCTGAGGCGAGTAATCCTTTGTTGGCTTGTAGAATACAACAATATAAATAAGTTTCCAAAATATAGTAGCTATACCGAACAGTTCTGCAGATATAGTTGGTTACATTCAGGCATATAAGACAGAAATAGAAATTAATATATCTGTAAAGGGGCATAACTCTGTAAAATATGGGCCGAGGGGAGCCACTTTCGATAGGCGTCTGACTTAGCACTCTGTCAAAGAAGAACCGAGATGAATAAGCTGTACCGAACACGGATCTGCAGATATAACTTGTACATTCAGCTACAAATAACAAAATCAGAGATTATTACATCCGAAAAGGGCATAACTTCATAAGAAGAGGCGAGTAATCCTTTGTTGGCTTGTAGAATACAACAATATAAATAAGTTTCCAAAATATAGTAGCTATAACGAACACAGTTCCGCAGATATAGCTGGATACAATTCAGGCATATAGGACAGAAATAGAAATTAATATCTCTGTAAAGGGGCATAACTCTGTAAAATATGGGCCGAGGGGAGCCACTTTCGATAGGCGTCTGACTTAGCACTAGATAAATAAGTGTTGAAAATTTGGTGGTTGTGTCCCAAGCGGTTTTGCCTAAAATGCGGTAACGGACGTACATGGCAACGACAATACCCCGAGGCCAAAATGGTCGAGGGGTAAAAAGATGTATTTGTAATGTGGGCAGTTATCATGATTATGGGCAGCCGACACAAAAGTGAGAAATGAGACAAACACCAGTTTAAAACTCATGGTCTAAGGGACATAACTCTAGTGCCAGCGCTTCTTGCTGTCTCCCTTTGACCAGTTCATTAGAATTGTCAGATAGAATGTTTCCAATGTCGATTTTTTGCTCATTTACTGATGCATTCACTTTAAAATGTTAACCTGTCTTTATATTTCAGTGAGGCGACGATTTTGTGCATCGCATTTTGTGGTGAGAACCTACAGGTGGCGTCGGTGATCATAAAGGAAAACGTGAACACTGCCGCTGACGTGGAGAAACAGATCTGCAAACTGAAGGAGTGTAACTTCTCCGAGGAGAGAAGTTTTGCATTTATGTTCGCGTGTGTGGGGCGAGGTCAGGGCCACTACGGAATACAGAATGTGGAATCGGACGTTTTCAGGAAGCTTTTTCCTAAGACGCCAATATTTGGTTTCTTTGGCAACGGTGAAATCGGATACAACTCCATTCCAATCCCAGCTGACACAGAGAAGACGTCTCATCTTGAAAGGGCCGAGACTTCCTCCACATGTAACAGTGACTCAGCCAAGAAGATACTTCCCAAACTATATCATGCCTACACAACAATCATATGCCTTTATTCTATTGTAAAGTAGAATTGGAAATGAGACCATGTTTACGTCTATGTACATGTTATACATGTATGATTGAAAAGTGCTATAATGTTCAGTTTTATCGGCAGACATGGCAGAGGTAAAACTGCATTACGGAAATATGAAAAATCAACATTGTTTATTGCAACAAATATGACTTTGCAATTTGGTCAAACAAACATGCACAGCGATATGCATGGTGGTGGAGATGTTCATACTCTCAATTTATTAACATTAATTGGGTTTGCATATTGCAACTTTTAATAATGACCTACTGTCCAGGCTATAGTAATTGGGTCCATGTGTCCGTTCGACTTTATTTCCGGACAATAACTTTTGAAAATCTCAATTTCGTCAGTAAATCAAACCAGCCTATGGACTTGATATTGATCCAAGCAGTTTGGGAGCACAGCCATGACGAGTGGAATATTATTCAATTACAATTATCATAAATATAATCATTATGGCTGGGATTACTTTCATGTGTGCATATACATGATGTGATCTGTATTAAATCACTGGGACAAAGCTCAAGGGGTTAAGTTGCCATTCATTTACTGGAAGTCATGCGATATATCCCACACAAAACTGACGTTTTGGACAAATGAGAATTGGGAATGAATAATGAACTAAGGGACCATTCAAGTATTATGTACGCAAAAAAAAAAGAAGATTTTTTTTACCGCCTTCCCCCTCCCATACGCAAAATTTAACCCAGCGTACTACATAGGAAAAAATCCCAATTGTTAGACCCCCTTGCTGCGTACGTATAATACTTGAATGCCCCCTCAAAACTCCCATGAACAGTTAAAATTTTGTCTATCTGACGTAAAAACTCAAATTTACACTTGATTTTCGGCCTACATACACTTTGGGTTTGAGGTTTTCTCGATCTTTGAACATGTAATTTGACAATTATGTCTATCTCAAGAAATCTGCCTGATGAAGGACCCACTTGTTGTGGCTTATTTCAATCAGTAATACATGCGTTAATAATATAAGCTAATAAATTGTACCGGTGACGTCATGCAGCCTTAATACATATATTTCAAACTTTGTATGCACTTTCCAATGCTTGATTCAAGCTTAAGGTGTGTATACTTTGAGCTTCACATTGGAACAGTGAGTCTGCGTTAAAACTCAAAGTATACACACCTTAAGCTTGAATCAAGCATTGGAAAGTGCATACATAGTATGAAATATATGTATTAAGGCAGTGTGACGTCACCGGACCTAGATATGATTGCAACAGACCATCATAGAATACCATGCTTTATTTGCAGTTTACTCTGTGTAATAAAATTGTAAAAAATTACAATAAATATTTTCCGACACTGTTCACAATGGTCTTTCACTTGATGGAACTTTACTTGAGGGTTTACAATCACTTTAAACAAACATATATAATTTTATTTTTTTGGATATTCTCCTTTATAAAAACTCTTTCTCAATATGAGACCATGTTTTTTAGGAGGGATTTATGATATTTTTTTTTTTTTGCATGTGAAAGCTAATGAAACGCCTGAAGAGGGATTTGTTTTTCGCCTTTTTACGATTCCTTCCCAATGGCTTGGAGTATAGTCATGAAAATGAACCCACTTGGCAATCTAGACATGTGCAAGACACTAGAAAAAGAAATATGAAAAAAAAAATCAGTTTATTTTGTATGTTATTTTAGGTTATTAGGCTTATCCAAGTACAGTAAGTTCCCTAAGTATTCGCAGTCCTAAGTCAGTTCGAAACTGCTCACTTTTCATCGGGTCACGTGATCTCATTCCCTAAGTAATTGAAAACTGCCTATTTGCACCAATGTCCATGGTTCTAAATATTTGAAATAAACACACTTTTTCATGGTCGTGGGATTGAGAATATTGTGGGGTACGTGACGGAGGAGTTTGCCAATTGATGATTTCACAGAGCTGTGAATTAAATCTTATAAAGATAAATTCGATATTATTTTGAACATAACAAAATGAAGAAATCAACTGATTTTCATTTGGTCTCAAACGAAATATATCAAGTTAAAGACGATCTACTTGGAACCTACATTTAGTCGCGTTAAATTAAATCTTAAAGATAAATTCGATATTATTTTGAACATAACAAAATAAAGAAACTAACTGATTTTCATTTGGTCTCAAACAAAATATATATAAGTTAGTCGATCTACTTTGTTCCCAGTCGTGGAATTGAGTATTCATGGTTGAGCTGATATTATTTTAATCTTAAAGAGATAGTAGCATCATTTAGAAAATATTCAGCAAATAACATATTTCAATAAAAATTATTTAGTAGTTGAGATCTACTATGGTGAATGTTTATCTGTGACCTCAATTTTTAATATTGCGGGCATTGAAATCACATTTATGACATTCTCTGAAAAACATGACAGCACCCGCACTTGGCCATGTTGGCTCCAGTGCCTGAGATGACGTCGCAATTACGCGCATCGGCATTCTGAGCGTGACGCTTTGCAGCGTCATAGAACTTTTATCGTACTGTGATGGCTTCTAGCATGACGTCGTGGACACCTGGTCATCTTTTCCGACGTCATCTCAGTCATTTTCCATTTCCATCTTGTTCACTAGACTGAATTGAAGAATCTAACAATATTGAAATTTGAGACTTCGAGATTTGAAAAGCCGTTGGAAAATGTTGCAGGTGATCATGACATTGAGTTTACCCAAACAAGTAAAATCACGCTACTACCGGTACCTCTTTAACAAATTCCTATGAAGTAGGCTCTCATTTGCAAATTGTCCGGTAATGAGTGAGTGAGTCAGTCAGTCCATCCGAATACTTTCGTCGGCAAAATAAGGAGAACCGTTGACATTAGAACCTTGATTTTTGGCATGAAGGTGCATTAGGGAACTGTTACCAGCAAGTTCTGAGCTGACTAACTTTTGATGAAATTTGACCTACTTTAGGTGACCTATAACATTACGCTTGGACCCCCAAGTCATCTTCCTCACCCTACTTTGTAGGTCCTGTGACTTAGTCAAACTACTCATGTTGAAGAATCAAATTTCTAAATAAAAAGAGTTAATTCTTCATCAATCTTAAGTGCTGAAGTTAAATCCAATGTTTGAAACCCGATTTCTCATAGTTACGCAAGTAAAAGAACCACAAATGCAGCATCACTTTGATATATTAATTTTTCTGTATTCCTCGGGTGAATTTGACTGTACAATGTATATTATTCATATTGCATACCACTCGTAGATTAATTTTGCACGGAATTTGGAGTTATTATACTGATTCAATCGGATTAAAAACAGACCCAGAACTGATTCTGTAACTGCACCTAGTCATCGCCCCATCTCGAGTCTGTTCCTGCACAAAATTCTACAAAGGTCTTGGAAATTCCCGAATCTTGTAAATAGTAAGGCAGAGAATGTCGATGAAATGAGTTCAAATTTGAATTGGGTCAAATTGACAACCAATGCACAGCGCGAAATGTCCCCACGTGGTGATGTCTATATCTCCCTCGACTGACATCGAAACTCGGTATACCTCCTTCCTTCGCAACTTTAGTTTGAATAATTTTTGGATAAATACATTGCAAGCAAACTCAAATTATGGATTATTATTCATCACTTGTCATTATACCCCCCGTACACGTAGTGTAGGGGCGGTATACTGGTTTCAGCTTGTCCGTCCGTCCGTCCGTCTGTACGTCCGTCCGTCCGTCCGTACGTCAGTCCGTCTGTACGTCCGTCCGTCCGTAACATTTGGTTTCCGGAGCATAACTTGACAACCGCTACTTGGATTCCTCTCAAATTTGGTATGCAGCTACTATAACACGAGACCTCGCTTGGGATTGCATTTGACGCATGTGCGTCTACAGGTGGCGCCACCTAGGGTCAAAACTTTCTCATTGGCCCGTAACATTTCGTTTCCGGAGCATAACTTGACAACCGCTACTTGGATTCCTCTCAAATTTGGTATGCAGCTACCATACCATGAGACCTTGGATGGGATTGCGTTTGGCGCATGTGAGTCTGCAGGTGGCGCCCTCCGTCCATCCGTACCAATGTCCGTCCGTCCGTAACATTTGGTTTCCGGAGCTTAACTTGAGAACCGCTACTTGGATTCCTCTCAAATTTGGTATGCAGCTACCATACCATGAGACCTCTCTTGGGATTGCGTTTGGCGCATGTGCGTCCACAGGTGGCGCCACCTATGGTCAAAACTTTCTCTTCGGCCCGTAACATTTCGTTTCCGGAGCATAACTTGACAACCGCTACTTGGATTCCTTTCAAATTTGGTATGCAGCTACCATACCATGAGACCTTGCATGGGATTGCTTTTGGAGCATGTGAGTCTACAAGTGGCGCCACCTAGGGTCAAAACTTTCTCGTCGGTCCGTAACATTTCGTTTCCGGAGCATAACTTGACAACAGCTAATAGGATTCTTCTCAAATTCTGTATCTAGCTACCATACCATGAGACCTTGTTTGGGATTGCGTTTTGCGCGTTTATGTCTACAGGTGTCGCCACCTAGGGTCAAAGCTTTCTCGTTGGTCTGTAACATTTGGTTTTCCGGAGTATAACTTGACAACCACTACTTGGATTCCTCTCAAATTTGGTATGCAGCTACCATACCATGAGACCTCACTTGGGATTGCGTTTGGCGCTCCAGAGGGTGAGAACTTTTAGTCTGCAGTAGGATCTCTATAAGAAGATAATGGCGCAACAATAGCAGGTTTGATTTGATAATAAATACCAACATTGTTTATAAATGTTTAATTTTCAGAACAATCCATCAAACTCCTCTGTGTATCATCACGACACATGCGTAGACAATCTGTTAACCGCAGTCGCGATCGAGCGAGGTCTCATTGTCAACTAATTACATACCATGCCACCACCAAACGCAATCTAAGTGAACTTACCTGTGAACAACTATAACATGTATAGTTATATTCTGCTACAAACATTCGTTAATTTCTATCAAATGTGCATTCGGGGGGTATCTTGTAAGCATGCTTACTGATCATTTCCACCACCACCCGATGCAATCTCATTCAACTTACTCGTGAAATGTTAACCACCAACATGTATCTGTGCCTTACGAGGGGTATCTTGTAAGCAGCCTTACTGATCATTCTCAACAAATGTGTGCATCCCTCAGACTATGCTCTAGTTATGGTCAGGAGTTGATCATATGTTTCTCTGCAGAAAGGCAATTCTAATTATGATTATTTTGAAACTTGATGGTTTCCCGTGACTAGGTCATATATTCCTGTGGGTTGGCTGAAGAGACATCTGTTCGAACGTATATATGTCATATGTTCCATTGATAGGTCAAATTCGATGGAAGTGTAAAGTTATTTTCATGCCAGATTGTCACCGAATGACCTCGAAAAAGGAAGGTTAGAGGATCGGTTTAGCCTGCTTGAAAATCCAATCAAATCAAAGTACAGAATAAATATAAATATCAAATTAATTTTTCAATGTCTTTCTCAGGTCTAGATTGACAAGTGGGTAGATTGTCATGTTGGTACATGTGCCGGTAAAGAAATTGTCAAAGAATGAAATTCAGTTAGTCCGCATTTATGGTCCTATTCCCCCTTAATATCATTGCCAAATTCATTGTTTCTGATAAAGTTTTATGACACATGCAGCCATTAATTCCAGCGATTAATTTGACATATATCTATACCATGTTTATACATCGTACATAATTGTCTGTTCTTGGGCTGGAACTTAAAGCCATGAGATTGATATCGAGTGTTCAACTATTTCTTTCAACCCATGTGGTCATCTACTGATGCTGATCCTATCAACTGCCCATGTTAATTCAACTATCCATGTTATTCTCTCCGTGTCCAGGATAATAGGATTGAACTGTGGACACATTCGTGTCTAGCTGGCACATGTAGGCACTGTCGTGATATGACATGTATGACTGAAAACATGTTGAAAATGGCGTTAAATCCTACTCACTCACCTTATTGTCCCCCGCTACTTAGTAGGGGGGGGGGGGACTTAGAAACACCGGTGTCCGTAATTCCGTAATTCCGTGATTCCGTAATTCCGTAAGATTTTCTTGTCCAGACAATAACTCGTGAATGATTCAACCGATCAACTTCAAACTTGGGGTGTGCCTTGACATTGGCGAGAGGACGGTTGGGATTGTTTTTCAGCAATGTGCGTAATCCAATATGGCCGCCGCCAGCCATTTTGGATTATAAGCAGTTCGATCTTAGATTTTTTTGTCCGGACAATAACTCGTGAACGATTTAACCGATCAACTTCAAACTTGGGGTATGCCTTGACATTGGTGAGAGGACGGTTGGGATTGTTTTTCAGCAATGTGCGTAATCAAATATGGCCGCCGTCAGCCATTTTGGATTATAAGCAGTTGGATCTTAGATTTTCTTGTCCGGACAATAACTCGTGAACGATTTAACCGATCAACTTCAAACTTGGGGTATGCCTTGACATTGGTGAGAGGACGGTTGGGATTGTTTTTCAGCAATGTGCGTAATCTAATATGGCTGCCGTCAGCCATATTGGATTATAAGCAATTGGATCTTAGATTTTCTTGTCCGGACAATAACTCGTGAACGATTTAACCGATCAACTTCAAACTTTGGGTGTGCCTTGACATTGGTGAGAGGACGGTTTGGATTGTTTTTCAGCAATGTGCGTAATCTAATATGGCCGCCGTCAGCCATATTGGATTATAAGCAGTTGGATCTCATCCGGACAATAACTCGAGAACGATTCAACCGATCTACTTCATATGTGGGGAGTGCCTCGACATTGTTGAGAGGAGGATTAGGATTGTTTTTCAAGGACGTGCTTGATCCAATATGGCCACCATCAGCCATACTGGATTTCATTGGATTTTAAGCAGTTTGATCTTGTCCAGACAATAACTGGAGTACGATTCAACTGATCTACTTCAAACTTGGGGAGTGCCTTGACATCGGTGAGAGGACGGTTTGCATTTTTTTTCAGCGATGTGCATAATCCAATATGGCCACCGTCAGCCATATTGGATTATAAGCAGTTGGATCCTAGATTTTCTTGTCCGGACAATAACTCGTGAACGATTTAATCGATCAACTTCAAATTTGGGGTGTGGCTTGACATTGGTGGGAGGACGGTTGGGATTGTTTTCCAGCAATGTGCGTAATCTAATATGGCCACCGTCAGCCATATTGGATTGTAAGCAGTTGAATCTTGTCTGGACAATAACTCGAGAACAATTCAACCGATCTACTTCATACCTGGGGAGTGCCTTGACATTGTTGAGAGGAGGATTAGGATTGTTTTTCAAGGACGTGCTTAATCCAATATGGCCATACTGGATTTCATTGGATTTTAAGCAGTTTGATCTTGTCCGGACAATAGCTGGAGTACGATTCAACTGATCTACTTCAAAACTTGGGGAGTCCCTTGACCTTAGTGAGAGGACAGTCATGTATTATGTTTTATGGATGTGCATAATCGAATATGGGTGCCATCTGCTGTATTAGATTATGTTAAGCTCATCAGCGATATCTCCATTTTCAAATCGTACTCTTATCAATGATATGAGATATCATCGACTCCAAAAAATCGACCATAGAGGTCCATGGCCCCCGCAGCAGCAGCGCCAGTTATGGTGGATGTAATCCACCATAACTGGTGCTGCTAGCGGGGGACATGGACCTCTATGGTCGATTTTTCTCTTAGTTTCCATGTGATCCAATCAACACCATGTCCTCCATCAGCTGACCATATAATCTATTTAATCTTAGTTTGCGAAGCCTGTAAATGGGTCCTCTGGACCCGTTGGTCATCCTTGGAAATAAATAAAAATGAAAAAATAAATCCCATCAAGTGCCCATGTCCCTCCATCAGCTGACCATATGATCCCATCAACTGTCCATGTTACTCCAACTGTCCCATGTTATTCTCTAAGCTGCCATGCCATCGCATCAACTTCCATGTAATCCCATTAACTGTCCATGTTATTCTCTCAGCTGTCATGTGATCAAATCAAATCTCCATGCCTCTCCATCAGCTGTCCATGTGACCCTATCAACTGTCTTTGTTACTCCAACTGTCCATGTTATTCTCTCGTTCTTGTATTTGATACCTTAAGTGGTCATTCATGCGTATAAGGACGTCTTAAGTGGTTTTTTCTTCTAAAGTGGTTAACCTCCTAAGAATGCCTTGTGCAATTCTCTACAATCCTGTCTAAATTGATGGATTTTCTCTATAAGAAACGATTTTAAAAATATCATTTCTCTATAAGAAACGATCGTAAAAATGTGTTGTTTTTTAACTAAACATCCATCTTTGGGATAATTGTGCAACATTGCAGCCAACTTTCAACAATGTTTTGTTACAATGTTGCACAATTGTAACCACTTAAGGTTTGAATGTGGGTACCAGCAGCTGCCATGTGATCCCATCAACTATCCATGTCCCTCCATCAACTTTCCATGTAATCCCATCAACTGTCCATGTTACTCCAACTGTCCATGTTATTCTCTCAGCTGCCATGTGATCCCATCAACTCTCCATGCCCCTTCATCAGCTGACCATGGAATCCCATCAACTCTCCTTGGCCCTCCATCAGCCGTCCATGTGATTCCATCAACTGCCCATGTCACTCCATCAATTGTACATGTTATTCCCCCCTCAGCTGTCCAAGTGACCTCATGAAGCGTACATGTTATTTTCAACTGTACACCTATCCCATTTGTTATTCCATCAGCATATTCATGCGATACCCATCAACTGTCCATGTTATTTTCTCAGCTGTCCATGTCATCCTATCAGCAACTATGTTATTCCATCATTTGTACATGCCCCTCCACCAGATGTTCATGTAATCTCATCAACTGTCCATGTTATTCTCTCAGCTACCATGTCATCCCAACAACTCCCCATGTGATCCTATTAGCTGTCCATGTTACTCCAACTGCCCATGTTATTCTCTCAACTGCCATGTCATCCCATCAACCGTCCATGTCCCTCCATCAGCTGACCAGGTAAATCCCATCAACTGTCCATGTTACTCCAACTGTCCATGTTATTCCAGGGCTTGTGTTTTGAGGCGAGTGATTGTATCCTTTAACCTTAATCACTCGCCTCAAAACACAAGCCCTGTTATTCTCTCTGAGCGACGGAGAGTTAATGGGATCACATGGTCAGCTGAGAATACCATGGAGAGTTGATGGGGATTACATGTGCATGCTGATTGAGGGACATGTAGAGTTGATGGGATCACATGGATAGATAATAGAGGGACATGGACAGTTGGAGGGATATGGACAATTGAAAGGATTATATGGACAGCTCCTAAAGGACCTGAGTAGTGGTTATGATCACATGCCAGCTGATAGAATAAAATGGACTGTTGGAGTAACACGGACAGTGATAGAATTATATGGACAGCTCCTAGAGGGACATGGAGAGCTAATAGGATCACATGGCAGCTGAGAGAATAATGTGGGCAGTTGGAGTAACATGGACAGTTGATGGGATTACATGGACAGTCGATGGAATAACATGGCTGCTGATGAGATGACATAGACAGCTGAGAGAATAACCTGGACAGTTGATGGATATTACATGGATATGGTGATGGAATAACATGGTCAACCAATGGGATAGATGTACAGTTGAACATAACATGTACGGTTCATGAGATCACATGGACAGCTGAGGAAATAACATGTACGGTTCATGAGATCACATGGACAGCTGAGGAAATAACATGTACAGTTGGCGGAGTGACCTGGACATTTGATGGAATCACAGGGACAGTGGATGGGATTACATGGACAGCTGATGGAGGCCACTGACAGCTGATGGGATTACATGGGCAGTTCATGGAAGGCTGTGGAGAGTTGATGGGAATACATGGTCAGCTGATGAGACATGGAGAGTTGATGGGATCCCATGACAGCTGAGAGAATAACATGGACAGTTGGAGTGACATGGGCAGTTGATGGGATCACATGGATGTGGAGAGTTGATGTGATCAGATGGCAGCTACGAGAATAAACATGGACAGTTGGTGTAACATGAAGACTTGATGGGATTAAATGGACATTCGGTGGGATCAAATGGACAGCTGATGGAGGGACACAGAGAGTTGATGGAATCACATGACAGCTGAGAGAATAACATGGACAGTTTGAGTAACATGGAGAGTTGATGGGATACCATGGATGGCTGATGGGAGGACATGGAGAGTTGCTGGGATACCATGAATGGCTGATGGGAGGACATGGAGAGTTGATGGGATACCATGGATGGCTGATGGGAGGACATGGAGAGTTGATGGGATACCATGGATGGCTGATGGGAGGACATGGATAGTTGCTGGGATACCATGAATGGCTGATGGGAGGACATGGAGAGTTGATGGGATACCATGGATGGCTGATGGGAGGACATGGAGAGTTGATGGGATACCATGGATGGCTGATGGGAGGACATGGAGAGTTGATGGGATCACATAGACAACTAAGAGAATAGCATGGATAGTTGGAGTAACATGGACAGTGGTGGGATTACATGGCAGTTGAGAGAATAACATGGACAGTTGGAGCATGGACAGTTGATGATATTACATGGCCATCTCATGGAGGGACAGGGACAGTTGGAGGGACATGGACAGTTGATGGGATTACATGGCCAGCTGATGGAGGGGCATGGAGAGTTGGAGGGAACACATAGCTGTTGATAGAATGACATGGACATTTGGAGTAACATGGACAGTGGTGGGATTACATGGCAGTTGAGAGAATAACATGGACAGTTGGAGCATGGACAGTTGATGGGATTACATGGCCAGCTGATGGAGGGACATGGAGAGTTGGAGGGATCACATAGCTGTTGATAGAATGACATGGACATTTGGAGTAACATGGAAAGTTGAGCGGATTACATGGACAGTTGATGGAGGGACATGGAGAGTTGATGGGATCGCATAGCTGTTGATAGAATGACATGGGCATTTGGAGTAACATGGAAAGTTGAGCGGATTACATGGACAGTTGATGGAGGGATGTGGAGAGTTGATGAGATCACATGACAGCTGAGAGAATAACATGTACTGTTGAAGCATGGACAGTTGATGATATTACATGGCCAGCTCATGGAGAGACATGGACAGTTAGAGGGACATGGACAGTTGATGGAATTATCAGAACAGCTGATGGAGGGTCATGGAGAGTTGATGGGATCACATAGCAGTTGATAGAATGACATGATGGACATTTGGAGTAACATGGAAAGTTGATGTGATTACATGGACAGTTGATGGGGGGACATGGGGAGTTGATGGGATCACATGACAGCTGAGAGAATAACATGTACCGGTACTGTTGGAGCATGGACAGTTGATGATATTACATGACTATGGTTGGCCATCCTTGCCAGAATTCGTCATTTAGAGGCTGCCTCTAAATAATATATACCATGGTATAAAATGCCAAGCCTGCCATAATTCGTATTTAGAGGCTGCCTCTAATTATTTTGTACCATGGTATAAAATGCCGAGCCTGCCATAATCCCTATTTAGAGGATGCCTGTAAATCACCAAGTCTGCCACAATTCGTATTTGGAGGCTGCCTCTAATTATTTTGTACCATGGTATAAAATCGCCAAGCCTGCCATAATTCCTATTTAGAGGATGCCTCTAATTCATTTTAGCCGTAAGTCGTAAATTTTCGCCTTCTTATTACTTCCACCAATGATATGCGCTTTCACAAATTTGGTGCCATATCTCTACGCTTGTTACAAGTTTACTCATTGGTCAAATTTAATATTCTTGATATGACATCGAGTTGTTTATGACTTACGGCTAAAATGAATTAGAGGCATCCTCTAAATAGGAATTATGGCAGGCTTGGCGATTTTATACCATGGTACAAAATAATTAGAGGCAGCCTCTAAATACGAATTATGGCAGGCTTGGCATTTTATACCATGGTATATATTATTTAGAGGCAGCCTCTAACTGACGAATTCTGGCAGGGATGGCCAACCATACATGACCAGCTCATGGAGGGACAAGGACAGTTGGAGTAACATGGACAGTTGGTGGAATTACATGGACAGTTGATGGGGGGAGATGGAGAGTTGATGGGATCACATAGCAGTTGATAGAATGACATGGACATTTGGAGTAACATGGAAAGTTGATGAGATTAGATGGCCAGCTGATTGAGGGGCATGGGCAGTTGATGGGATCACATGGCAGCTGAGATCATAACATGGACAGTTGGTGGGGTCAAATGGACAGCTGATGGAGGGGCACAGAGAGTTGATGGAATCACATGACAGGTAAGAGAATAGCATGGACAGTTTAAGTAATATTGATAGTTGATGGGAAAACATGGATGGCTGATGGGAGGACATGGAGAGTTGATAGGCTCACGTGGACAGCTAAAAGAATAGCATGGATAGGTCATTAAGGTGCGCGATTGGCTTATATTCTCTCGCATCTATTTAGAATCTAATTAGCAAAGCTGCTAATTTGCAGATATTTTCTAGGATACTTTGCTATTTAGAACGGGATGCTAATTATACAATATATTCTGTTTTCCCCCGAACAAATCCACCGACCGCAATATGCCCCCTGCATCGATTCAACTATCCTCCCTCACACGAGGTACACCGACTGATTCGGGTGAGCGAGAATATCGTTCGACTTGTCCGTGACGTCAATGACAAGTTATAACCCACTGGGGTCGCCGATACTTATTAAAGCGGATAACGCTCATCTTCCATGGACCAAAGTCAACATAACCTGTGACGTACAATGTAACATGACGTCAAACGCTGAATATCTCTTTCCTTAATCTATCATCGCGAGAAAGCTTCACGCGAGCACATTCCATTCTTCTCAGTTTGCTCATACTGAGAATGTCGGCGTTTTCCTTTTCGAAATACACGAATGATTTGCATGAAATGTAGACTATATACATATGTGCGAAGCTGGTTCTTGAGCTCTTGTTCCCCAGAAAGAAACAATATATTGTCTAATTAGCACTTTGATAATCGCATCTAAATTGCATCGATTCGCACCTCCTGGATACGGTACTTAATATATTGTCTATTTAGCGTAGATTCGCAGATTCAATTTCACACGCCGGCTTCACAATATATTGTCTAAATAGCACTGTGTATGGCAAGCCAAAGTGCTTTTTATTCGAGAAATTCCGATATGAATTCCCGATATCGGAATTAAAATTTCCGATATCGGAAATTCATGACCTTCAATTTCCGATATCGAAAATTGAATTCTCGATATCGGAAATTCAATTTCCGATAACGGAAATTGCAATTCCCGATATCGAAAATTAGAATTTTCGATATCGGAAATTGAATTTCCGATATCGGGAATTGCAATTTCCGATATCGAAAATTCGGAGACAATTCCCGATATCGGAAATTGAATTCCCGATATCGGAAATTCATTTCCCGATATCGGAAATTGAATTTCCGATATCGGAAATTGAATTTCCGATATCGGAAATGCAATTCCCGATATCGGAAATTGAAATTAAATTTCCGATATCGGGAATTGCAACTCTAGGGTGCACTCCACACTTGCCACGGTTTCGTACAATGTGGTCCCTCCCTAATTTTTTAATAAGGAAGATCGCCCGATTTTGACAGCAAGGTAATTCTTCTTACCTTTCTACTAACTGATATCTATAGTATCACCCTGCTGGACGTAACCATTTCTCCAAACGAGGATATAACATTTGCTTGTTGATCGCACCCACTCGCCACTACAGAGTTAATCGTGTCCGGAATTGAATATCTGGAGGATCAAAATCCGCACTTTTTCAGGAAGCGAAAATCCTGATTCCTCTATGGCGATAAAATTGAACAAAAAACGAGTAGGTCGACCCCCTATTTTTTTCGCCATATTAAATTGCCCTTTGGACGAGAAACACTTTAACATACATAAAAAGAAAATCATTTCATGTTTTTCAGAAAAGTTGAAGAAGGGCTAAGGAGGATTGCACGTCTTTCCTTTTCAATTTCAATATAGCTCACAAGTCCCCTGAAATAATGGCACGAGTGTGCCCATTTAGAAAATATATACGTTTACAAGGTTTTTGTTAAAGTTTTTAGCCGCACATCATTTAGGTTTCAGATTCAGATTCAGATTTAGGTGTGGAATGCACCCCTAGGTTTTGTAAAGCTTTCAGGCTTTCATTTCCGATATCGGAAATTCGGTGACAATTTCCGATATGGGAAATTCTATTTCCGATAACGGAAATTGAATTCCCGATAACGGAAATTGAATTCCCGATATCGGAAATTGAATTCCCGATATCGGAAATTCTATTTCCGATATCGAAAATTGTCACTGAATTTCCGATATCGGAAATTCTAATTCCCGATATCGGAAATTCTATTTCCGATATCGGGAATTGCAATTTCCGATATCGGAAATTAGAATTTCCGATTCCCGATATGGGAAATTCGGAATAAAAAGCACTTTGGCTTGCCATAACTGTGGCAACTGAATTTAAATTTCCCACATTTATTGTACAAAACGCCCACTTGGAGCCGGGTAATCGTTTGCGAATCTACCCTAACGCAATGTACAGGTATCTAATATCATTTTTGTGGAAGAAGGTGATCCAAATTACATGTACTTATGACATGATATATTCATTGCGAAGATAACAATGTAGCATTAGATGTAGCATGGAGCAAAGATTATGGTTAAACAATATACCAGAGAGAGTCCAGGTTTGTGGGGCTTTCGTGATTAACGCCCTTTCTTAGTATTGTTGTTATGGTAACAATATGCCGTTTCTAGGTTCAACAATCAAAGGTGAAGCATTGTCATGAGCGACATTGCCATTACCATTTTAAAACCACCCCTTGGATACACTCACAGATGACTATATAGTTATTTTTTTAGGGAGATAGTTGCTAAAATCTGCACGGAATATCATCAAATTATTGTCGACCTTTTATCATTTGAACGCAATCCCTAGCGTCAAATGCCATTTGATTCTCACGAGAATTGTTCACTTAATGATTTTACAGTGATTGGAACAATATGGCATTTCTAGGTTCAACAAACAGGGCATATCCTCATTCAATTTACTTGTTAAGGATTAACTGCCGCATAGATAATATTATTGTTATATTAACAACATATCATTTCTGGGTTCAACAATAGAGAATGAAGCATGATTGATAGGGTTAAACCGCTTTGTGAATATATGTTAAATAGAAAGTATATTAACTCTTCTTGAATTGCGGATATTTGCAATTTACATCACATTATCAATGCTCTAATTACAAAATATATTGCTTACCATTCAACAAAAAATGTGTATGAATAAAATGTATTGCGAATCTACGTCAAATAGACAATATATTAACTTACCATGCCATAAGGTGAGAATCTACGCTAAAATGAAGATAATTCTCCCAGGAATCGGCGAGAACAAGATCAGAGTGGGAATCTACGCTAATTACACGATATATTAACTTTCCAGGAAGCGCGAATCTATGCAATTTAGATGATAATTACATAAAATGCTATTTACACAATATATTGTCTCTCATGCATAGAAACCAGTTGCCGTGATCAAATCGTTTTGTGAATCTACGCTAACTTGAAAGTAATTTCCCTGAAATCATTCTCCCGATATCAATTCCCAATTCTGAGTTTGAAACACCCTCTGTTGGCACTGTGCAGAAAAATGCAACTGCGAATCTACGCTAAATAGACAATACATTAACT
>JAVTVY010000842.1:0-35373 GCA_036873755.1 Hanleya hanleyi
AGCGTCAGATCCGTCATCCATAATTCAGCCGTCGTCCATTAAAGAATATCCGCGTCCATAATCCAAAGACCTATTCCATATTCCATATAACAGTATTAGCACCAAATTCAAAAAGACAATCATAGTATACATAAACATAGGCTTGTTTCCTGCAAGAGAGAAGCGGTCAACAGTTTTCAATGATGCCGGCAAGACATTATGATGTTCCAAAAATATCAAATCCGTATCGCTGATCAGTATTCTTAATCCATAATATTTGTTGCGAAGTCGTCATCCAAAGAATGATGTATCTCAGTCACGCTTTGATTGTGACTGCTCATATGAGTACCATGAAGATCTTGAAGTACATGGGTTCATACGGCCCTTAGCCCCGGGTTAAGCGGAATTAGACACAAGTTACGAAACGTAACGCCATAGATCTTGCACGCTACGCTCGTATTTTGCTATCAGCATGCGATATCAGCAGCATGTCCAAGATGGCCGTTATCGGAACCTTAATTTATAACTATATATCAATTACAGTGTCCACTATGGATGTGTGCATTCCTCGGAGGGCAGTACCGGCCATCTCGGGGTTCGAATTGACCACCTCAGGAAAACATTTTGTCAAAATCTTATTACCCAACCAAGTTATCAAACTGAATTAGAAATGAATCTTTGAAACTTTTTATAAACACGTCTCTCATTTTAGCCTACACTAACTGCTAGTACCGCATAAGTACCATACGTGCTCGATAGTCTTCAAGGCTCTTCAAGTTGGTAGAAGGGCAATTTCTCATCAAGGATAGGCGTCTTTGCCTTCATAAAACCATTACCATATATGGTATTATATAATATTTTGAATCCATGATATACACTCTTCCCTCTTGATACAATATTACAAAATCAATACAGCCGTTCATCTGTATCGTCTTGAATGGATATATAGCTATATGCCTGTCAACATCATGTGAATATATTTTAGAATCTGGGAAATATATTCTAACGGCCAAATAGAACTAACTGTATTGCAGAAAAGAAAACCTACACTTCTAATTTGAAATTACGTCTTTTGGAATAAAAGACACACAAAGTACATACGATGGAATGATCAAATGCTAAAGTGAACTCACATCACCTGACATAACAGAGACAGCAGAGTACATACAATGGATTGGTCGAATGCTTCAATAGTTTACCTAAAAAAAGACTTTAAGATTGTCCAAATTCGGGTACCAGAGTAGCACTAAATGTCCACGCAAATAATCCATCTTCATCACGTGACTAGTGAAATGCTATATGATACTCCACGTTAAATTATGATCACTGATGAACTCATCAAAGCATATAGCAGAAAAACAACACGATTTGCATGCCATTCAAACCCGATGGAAATTTGAAAACATCTAAGGTGCTTTAATGTAAACGTGTAAGGTGCTCCGGATTACTTACAATACGAAACGTAACAGCAGTGACTTGCCTGATAAAGCATTTTAAGAATTGCATAGTATTTATCACCAAACTGAAAAAACAACTTGAGCGAAGATGCTATCTGCAATAACTTAACTAGTTTCTGCAATAATGGTCTGCGAGGTGATTGAACAGGTCACATAGGCACAGTATTTGTACAGCCCCACGCAATTCACAGTCTACTTTACTATTATATTCAGATATACATGCGATATAAAATATATACAGCGAATAACGTATAACGTGGGGTAGTGAAAAGTGATGTTTTTGTCATTTTCTAAAAAAGATTCAGTTTTTCTGCGAGGAAAAATGGGCAAATGCTATTTTATTTCATATCAGATTATTATTAACTAATTTATCATGCAGTTTTTGCGAAGAAAACACATAAATAAATAAATAGAAAAATCTGACGCAAAAATCGTCCCAAAAATGCCTTTATTGAAATTGACGTCACTGTGACATCACCATGGAGACCACCTTGGATTTTTTTCCAACTCCTAGTAGAGCTTGACCCAAGGGTATATCGTCGTACGTTTCTTCCCCCAAGCTCAAGGGGTAGGAAAAAGAATGCCAGGCCTGGCAGGTCCCAAATTGCCCAGGTCATAAAGGGTTAAGCCAATGAAGATAAGATTGTTACGATCCTCTGAAACAATATGCGTCGGGTACCTAAGCATACCGTCCTCGCCCTGGAGGGCGGATAGGAGCGAAAACACCATTTATGCGGACCTTGAACAATGCCACAGTTTTTATGTCTCTTTATCTCGAAATACAATAAGTGGTATTTCGAAAATCTCGCCCTCGGAAGGACTAGATTGGAGATTTCAAGATACCGATTCATCGACTAAATTACTCAATTATCACTCAGCTGACGACTATCCGGTTGTGGCAGTTAAGGGTATAGTGTAGGAATTACGTCACATTACATTGCTAGTACACCATTTATGGTAGTTAAAAATTCGAAATCAGCGAATAAACGTCAAAAAGTAATCTAAGCTATTGGAACAACACATCCCTCCCTGGCAATGTTTCTACACAAGCTATTCCATGAAAACTGCGCATTCATCGCCTTCCGCGCACTCCATCGCCCTCATACTTGTTTTTTTCCTTTTAAAAGACTCCAACTACGCTTCGCCACTTTCTGATAGAAGATTCAAAAACCAAACTTGCCAATACAAACTACTTATAGAGCCCAAATGTCCATATCCGGTAATTCGGTAGTAATCAGTTATCGGTAGCTCGAAAAACAGAACCGGTGCTTCAAAAACTCGTCTTTGATTTAACAATATCTTGAGAGATATGTACTGCAGAAAAATACTGTTCCATGCGCGATAAGTGTACAAAGATTTTCATTTTAAAGCTGGGAAAAGTTTCGATTGCAAAGAGATGTCCTCCGAGACTTTGCAGCATCGCAAAATCACAGATCAAATATGGTCATCCGACAAACCCCTTGAACGTTTCATCCTGTCTCGTACGAGTCTCCAACGGTTGAGCAATGCAGTTGAATTCAAAAGAAGTATTCGGATTTACTAAAACTCTGTCTTATTTCAGTATTGCCGTCAGTCAGCCATCATCAACGTCCTTTGTATGTATGACTTTATCCCTTGCTCACGCGGTGAGTGTTGGCTGTTCAACATTCAGTTGCTTCAAGCTGAAAGAATGGTAGCTTCAGAGACGTCTCCTATTTTGGCTACTGATATTCAACTTCGTTATATTTTCAAATTCGTCCCTGTGTGGCCTTCTTGCTATTGCTCCTCTGTGAGCTAAATTCCGAAATGATTAAGCAATTCGAAATGAAGTCTCAAAAGATAACACGGGATCAGCAGTTGCACATATTAGCATTGGTATTTTCTGAGATTCTTCCTCCTGATGGCCCTTTGCTGGAATACTCCCTACGTTCCCTACGTCTCCCCATCTAACAATCACGTGCGAATAGTTGAAAATATTGCATTTCAGGTCGAGTAGATGTATTTTAAATGGTGTGTTCCGTTTCATATCTTAGCATCCACCTCCCTCATGGTTTGGTTAATCCAGTCTAGGTACGTTGAGACACGGGTGTAGACGGCCGGCATGGTCTTACATTGTGACGTCCCCCATGAGGTTACCCCGGCTAAGATCCAATCACCACTGGCCATTCTGCATGACAATGGTCCACCGCTGTCACCCTGCAAAAATTGATATGCTCATTTACAGACATCATCTCCAACACATAGAACACAAACAGCAACCAATGGTAGCATTTTTCAAAAAATCCAGAAGGCGGGATGAGGCACACGTGGTCCAACTTGATTTCGATCAGCAATCGGCAGCATAATATGCCAGAGAACAATCCGACGTTTCAGGTCAAGGTCGAGATGTAAACCTGAATATTTCGACACTTTTATTGACAAATCGTCATTTGGTTACTATAATGAGGACAGGAATGCGTAGGTAGTAAAGTGGCACGAGTTGCCAATAGTACAACTTCAGTGACCGAGTTAAAGCCTTGGTCGGCCTTCCAAATTCTGCCATTTCGATGTAGTTTATCTGGCGTGAGGATGACCAAGTCATTAGTATAAATGACCATTCACGACAGCTCAAACAAATGGCAAGGATATCTCTTATACATTCTATTCTATTATAAAATCGCCATCTTTATATACAAATCGGGCAGTCGTTAAATTGTGCAGTAATATGCCTAGAAATAGATAACTTCTCAAATGCCTTTTAATTTATATAATGCACCGGCAATATTCCAGTGCGATTATGTCTAATCCATCCATATGGTTCGTCCGCATGTCCATTATAATATAGTGCGTAAGTAACTAGGATCAGATGGAAAGATTATGCTGTCATAATGATAACAATCACAAAATTCCACATATAAGATCGGGCATTCATCATACGACCGTTGTCAATAAAGAATTTTCTCGCCTAATAATCATAACTTACAAAGCAGGCCACAGCTGCGGGGTTGTACACGCATATATGGCTGTCGAGTATATGTCCAGTTGTTAGAAATCGGTGAGCACAGTCGGTATGGTTGAGTATTTGCATAAGAGCTTCTTGAAGAACGTCCGGGTATATTTTATGTGGAGATCCTGCAAAATTGAAACATGTTCTTTTTTTAAATACATTTTTGATGCCAAGCCTCTCACTCATCCCAAATCATTTCGATATTGCGTGAATTTGTTTTGGATGGTGGTATGCTCTGATAAAGGGAGGGGAGGAGTAGTAATGGTATCGGGAACCGGTGTATGGGTTTCGGAGCGACGGGAACCAGTTTGTGTACAAGCTGTCGATTAATTAGGGGTCTTATATTGAAGACATAGAGCCACATTGGAAGGTCCCACAAAAGTGACTAGAATGTTTATAGAAATTCTTTAATATAACCTATCTTTGTGATATAAATATGGATTAGTAATGCTGGTAGATAAAACATTGAGAGCAAATCCAATTTTGTTTTATTTGAAGAAATGCCACGAGAAATTGAGAGATGTGCTTTCATGGCGAAAATGCTCTATGAGTAGATATTTATCCCATAATTCGGCTATTCGGCATAACAAATTGCACTTTGAGAGTACAAAATTGACTACAGATAAGCATTGCGTTGGATGACAGATCTAGATAATTTGTACAAAGAATCTACATCATGGTATCTATGATTAATCATTCAAAGTGTGTGCTGTCGTTTCATTTAGTTCCGTTTTCCATATACAGCGCATCGAAGAGCACAACCTCATTCTCATTAGTCTTCCGTGCCATAATTTTTATGGAACCAATGACGTTAAAGGGAAACAAGTCTTCTTAAATGACGTCTTCACGGATTTGACTCTCGATACCTTATTCTGAATACGTACCATGAGTGGCTCCCCAGCCAGTAATCCAGCAGTCGGCCAAACGAAAATCTTCGTTCCCGGTCGGTAGATTGAGTGTCTGTACAAACTTATTCAGGGTGGCGCTCCGAGATAGCCGGATAAGACCGATGTCCTTCGGAGATCCGTCCGCTTTAGGATCCCACTCCTCATTCTGTAAAACAACAATCAAACATGAAATTTTGTCTTAGTCACTTATTTTAGCATTTCAGTATTGAGCAAAATATATTCCCGAAACCTAGATATCAATCGATCACATTCCTTTGGCAAACGGTTGAGACTTGTTGCTCGCAATCGATTAGTGATAGTGTTTTAATTAGCAGAAATACAATACAAGACAAATGTGAGCAACATTATAAAATTTTCCTGAGATATTGATGAACAGGGATTTTGAGCTTGAAGTGTTTCTTATACACTAACTGAATTGTTTTATGCATACACATGGGAAATGCCCCGCAGACACGCATGCGTAGTGTTTTGTTCCAGACAGACATTGTGATTGGCTTCTCAGGCACAGGTGGAACGTGTTCCGAGGACACAAACGGTTGGGTTCCACAGACGCACGTGTGGAGGTTTGCACAGGCACACACGGGGAGTGTTCCACAGACACACACGGGGAGTGTTCCACAGGCACAAATGGAAAGCATCTAGCAGACACATGACAGTTGTTCCGAGGACACTGGGGAAAGGTGGCTGTCTTTCACAGACACACAGTGACAGTGTTTCACAGACATACGCAGCAGTGATTCTTCATCATTCCTAGCCATGGTGCGTCGGACAAACCCACGTCCGTTCAGTGGAAGTTAACTGAACCGGCCGTTCAAACAATAGTCGCATAAAGCACGCTTTCTTGCAGGAGTGATACAGGGTGCATGGAGGATGTGTTTCACGGACACACATGAAATGCTCCGAGAACTCGTATTGCAAGTGTGAAAGACTTCGCTCGATCTGTACCTACCTTAATAAACTGAGATACTTGGAATATTTGTTCTGTGTCCGAGCCCTCTCTGATGTCATGTTCTCCCAGTATCACTTTGTACTGAGAAGGATCTGGACTAGAACGAAAGCAAACCAACAATTACTATTTGAATTTTTGAATTCCTGCGAAAACTTTTAGACAGGTACAGTTAAACGAGAGATCCAGAAGGATCTTGGCGCCCACCATTGTCCGATAATTGTAAGCTAATGACAAGAGGATCTTTTTGTCCATTGTTACTAAGACGATTGAGTTGTAATTTTGTTTACAGAATTTCGAATCTGTGCCAAACAGATCGAAAAAGGGACACTGGAAAACACCAAGATATAATTTTTCTAAGTTTCAGGAGTTTCAAGATTTCTAGAAACTGTACTTATGTCAGTTGTTATAGTACAAGAGAAATGAGCAAAGTTAGTCTGTAAGTGAATGTACATGTCTGGAGGATCCTTCGTCTCCGTTTTGTCGTATTTTTATTTTATTTTTTTTTTTGCACGTGTCATCATTGGGTACTGGAAGCGAAGAAAAATCTCGTTGACACTTTGGCATACTTAAGACTTTATAATTAGGAATGAATGCTAATTTTGTTCTGTTTACTGGACTGGTTTGAGATATCTCTTTTAAGATACGATGCTCGAAAATAGTAAGATGGTACAATACTTAATACTGAAGGGATCCGGTCCGCGCAGTAATGTTGAAACTTCGAATTTGAAAGTGTCTGAATCCTGATTATTTCCCTTGGATCGAAACATGCAGTAGTTTACAATGTCGAGTTGTGACATTGTGTCACAAGAGTGACGTCCCTTCATGTAGCTGACACTCCGGCAGACGAAAGAGTGGGGCAGTTCACTTGCAACTGCATGGACTAAAGAAAACTAATTTAAAATTTGAAGAAATACATTTTAATTCCGAATTATTTAAACTCCTTGATATGGAAGGTGAAGATATGGATATTCTCTATAGTCAATATATAGAATATGCCCCACCGTTTGATCCGCCGACTCTTGTGAAGCAACGTCACAACTCGGGAATACCGTATTGATTGGATTTTCTAATCGGACCAAAAAAGGTATCTTGCACATTCGGCCCCATGTGGGACCTGTGTACCACATTTCAGAAAGATCCATGAAATATTTCCAGAGAATTCACGATAACAATGTTTCAAGGGGAAATTCAAGATGGCCACCTGGCAGCCATATTGGATTTTCGAATCGGAACAAAAAAGTTATCTTGCACAACTGGGCCACAAGGGGAATCTGTGTACCAAATTTGAGGAAGATCCATGCAGTACTTCTTGAGAAATCACGATAACAAAGATTCATTGGGAAATCCAAGATGGGCGCCTGGTGGCCATATTGGATTTTCGAATCGGACCAGAAAAGGTATCTTGGACAGCTAGGCGACAAGGGGAACCTGTGTACCAAATTTGATAAAGATCCATGTAGTAGTTGCTGAGAAATCGCAATAACAAAGTTTCATGGGGAAATCCAAGATGGCCGCCTGGTGGCTATATTGGATTTTCAATTTGAACCGAAAAAAGGTATCTTGCACAACTAGATCATAAGGTGAACCTGTGTACCATATTTTAGAAAGATCCATGCAGTACTTCCTGAGAAATGACGATAACAAAGTTTCATGGGGAAATCCAAGATGGCTGCCTGGTGACCATATTGGATTTTCGAATCGGACCAGAAAAGGTATCTTGCACAACCAGACCCCAAGGCGAACCTGTGTACCAAATTTGAGAAAGATCCATGAAGCAGTTTCTGAGAAATCACGATAACAAGGTTTCATGGGGAAATCCAAGGTGGCCGCCTTGTGGCCATATTGGATTTTCGATTCGGACCGAAAATGGTGTCCTGCACAACTAGACCCCAAGGGGAACCTGTGTATCAAAGTTGAGAAAGATCAATGCAGTAGTTCCTGAGAAATCGTGATAAAGTTTCATGGGGGGAAATACAAGATAGCCGCCTGGTGGCCATATTGGATTTTCGAATCAGACCAGAAAAGGTATCTTGCACAACTAGACCCCAAAGGGGAACCTGTGTACCAAATTTGAGAAAGATCCATGCAGTAGTTCCTGAGAAATCGCGATAACAAGGTTTCATGAGGAAATCCAAGATGGCCGCCTTGTGGCCATATCGGATTTTCGAATCGGACCAGAAAAGGTATCTTGCACAACTAGACCCCAAGTGGAACCTGTGTACCAAATTTGAGAAAGATCCATGCAGTAGTTCCTGAGAAATCGCGATAAGAAGGTTTCATTGGGAAATCCAAGATGGCTGCCTGGTGGCCATACTGGATTTTCGAATCAGACCAGAAAAGGTATCTTGCTCCACTAGACCCCATGTTGGACCTGTGTACCAAATTTGAGAAAGATCCAAGCAGTAGTTCCTGAGAAAACGCGATAACAAGGTTTCCTGGGGAAATCCAAGATGGCTGCCTGGTGGCCATATTGGATTTTCGAATCGGACCAGAAAAGGCTTCTTGCACAACTAGACTCCAAGGGGAACCTGTGTACCAAATTTGAAAAAGATCCATGCAGTAGTTCCTGAGAAATCGCGGTAACACGGTTTCATGGGTAAATCCAAGATGGCTGCCTGGTGGCCATATTGGATTTTCGAATCGGACTAGAAAAGGTTTCTTGCACAACTAGACCCCAAGGGGAACCTGTGTACCAAATTTGAAAAAGATCCATGTAGTATAGTTCCTGAGAAATCGCGGTAACAAGGTTTCATGGGGAAATCCAAGATGGCTGCCTGGTGGCCATATTGGATTTTCGAATCGGACAAAAAAAGGTTTCTTGCACAACTAGACCCCAAGGGGAACCTGTGTACCAAATTTGAAAAAGATCCATGCAGTAGTTCCTGAGAAATTGCGGTAACAAGAATTGTTTACGGACGGACTGACGACGGACGGACGACGGACGGACGGACGACGGACCACGGACGAAAAGTGATTTGAACAGCCCACCATCTGGTGATGGTGGGCTAAAAATATCCACCTGTCGTATTTTTTTTGATACTCACCAACCAAACTTAATAACAGGACAATTGACGATGAAACAAGAATAAGACTTTTCAGATGTTTATCAGATATTTCCGTTGCATTTTTTCCAGTCCCTGATACAATTGGTGTTAAAGTTCACAACATGACAATACTCTCAGTGGTTGAAGGTATTCAAATATTTTCTCATAGTCATGACTCCAATATCATCGCTGAAGAAATTGAATGGAACCATGCCAAAGTAACATTACACTCACCGACAGAAGCTAGTACATTATTCAAGGCATGCTATTCTTTGTTATACCTCATTACGATCAATATCATAAAGTTTTGTTGTAAATTTTACGACCCCGTCCTTGTAACGCAGCCATATATGTATTCATTTTCAAGGGTTTCAGCCTGAAATTCAGGAGAGACTTCCAGAATTAAGTGATGAAGCCGCGCTCATTTCTGAATTTCATGAACTTCGTCACTGAATTCAGTATTTCTTGATTTTCAGGCTGAAGTCCTTGAAAATGAACTGTAGGATGACCGCTAATTAGATTCCAGGATATTCAGAAAGTTTCAGAAAGACTCAGCATTAAAGTTGGTTTCTATGGTAGAGTAATATCTTAACGTTTACTTAGCTTGATGAGTGGAAAATGGGAGAGGGTTCTAAAGAAAATTGGCGATAGTTGAACCAGTCTAGTGTGTATATTCATCCACTGGCTTGATGCAAGTAACCCTCGACCGAGTCTGAGCGTTACACATGGGTCAAGTGTTGAACACCAAAGGTTGATATTCCAGTGAATCACATGCCTATGTTGTTTCAGTTCTCAGCTAATATATATAGAGAGAGAATTAAGGTTTAATGTCGCGTTCAGCAATATTTCAGCTGTATAGAGACGATCAAACAAAATTCTAAGTACTCAAGCCAATAACTTAGTAATCCAACTCATTAAAACATACACACATTAAAACTGATGTAACAAACCGATTTCTCTGAAATAACCCAAGATGCAATCCTCCCTCACCCGATTAAAAGATCTTCCAAAGTAGTCAGTCGATAAAAAGCATCTCTTACAATCTTAAAATCCATGCATTCGATAAGAATATGTTTCACCGTGAGATATTCATGGCATGGAATACACCTGGGGACTGGCTCTTTTTTCTGTAAATTTTCGTAAGTTAATCGTGTATGGCCGATCCTACATCGCCTGATCATGGTTTGATCAAAACGTTTCTGGCTGTTCAGATGAGTATAGTCTACAATTTTTTGGAACTCAAGAAGTTTTTTATTATTCACAGCATCCCATAAAGATTGAAACAGCCGTCTCACTTAAGTACAGATAGAGGGTCTGAAATCGCTATATGGGATTCCAGCAGGATCAACCTCATCATCTAGGGCTGCCTTAGCAATTCTATCATCCTCAGTCTTACCTTTGATGCCAACGTGACTAGGCAACAAACGAAACACAATATCAATCTGTTGATCAAATCTACAGTCATATATACGTACTCATGTTGGACACAGTGAGCCGCCGTGAGAACCCATTCCGGGGAGATAAGCGTGCCACCGCACAGACGACGATAGGTTGGAGCTCCCTTCTCGGCGTGCATTATCAATACCTGCCAGGGCCAGGAGTTGGGTTTGGCCTCATCGCCTCCAGATGCAATCACGGATTCGTCCGCTGCAATGGGTCTGCCGCTTGAGTTACATGTACCTGTAAAATAAACGAAGCTTTAGTATCATATACAGATTGAACAAATTGTAGCAGAGCATACGCTGAGATCGATTTTGAATATCGCGATGGGAGATCAATGTACCTTCGTGTATCGCGCATGTGCAAGCATGCACATACATGGCACAGATTAGGCTGTTACCTGAAATAGGAAGAATTATTGTGATTGAGGGGGATTCTAAACAAAAGTAATGTCCAATAATGAAGAAAAATATTTACGGTCAAATACATGTACAAAAAACTCCTTTAAGTTATAGGTTAGTAAAGCCAAACGTATATTTGTTGTTAATTCTGTCCAATAAAAGCCCTTCTATTTCGTACAATCTAAATACCCAAGTTTTATACTGTTAACGCTTGTAGTCAAAAGTAACGTAAACGTAACACTTGGAAAACGGCCTTCGTCTGCTTCTACTTTTTTTATGCATTTTCGCATGAATTTTGTAATATGGACATCTTGAACCAAAACTAGTTTAACGTTTTTAAAGTCCCCATATCTACCGTGATATTACATAAAAATATTATTTTGGCTCAAGGTGTCATATTTTAGATATATGAAAAATTCATAAGAAAATGTATACGCAAAGGCCAAAAACAGACAAACATTCAATTCTAAATATCAGTCAACGCTTTTTTAATCACTTTTGACGACATTTCAATAAATAAATAAATAACTTGGATATGGTGTATGTTCATAGCTTATTGGGCAGAATTAAAGAAATTAATTTATGGCTTACTAATGTAACACCTAATGATTATCTCCATCGTTTCTGGATTATATCAACACAATGTAAACGTGGCCGCGAAAAGTTGATCCAATGTGTCGTGAAGCTCAACACTTGAGTTAACCAGATCTAATTCGCAGAAATATGAAACCTCAAAACCAAAATTATGTGTTCACACAATATATAAATTTGATGATTTCAACGAGCAACGATTGGTTTTGATTTGAGGTGTTATATTATTTTATTGCAAGAGAAATCCCTACTAATAAAATGCCTCTAATATACCAAAGTTGGTTAGGGAGCAAGTGCTCACCAACCATCAATCCACTTTATACGGTTAACCATCGTAAAAAAAATTGGAGGCTGATATTTCAATATTTTTACTTTGCGAAGTATTTTTTTATTTTATTTTTTTGCAGGTTTTGGGTTGAAAGAAAAATCAATTTATCACCGCAACACAAAGGAGTTTTTGATTACATGGGTGTAAACATCACAAATATTCAGTACATTTCGGTATTCGCTTTGTTCATGCATGCTTAGACGTTTCTAGGTCTAATTCATAATAGGATCTTACACAAACATATATAAAAAAATCTGCCAGACAAATATCATAGCAGCCAATGCATTGTTATTGCTAAATCCAGATATATATATATATATATATATATATAACCTGCATGGGAGGTGAAATGGAGGGGAGGGCGGGGGAAGGTGCGAAATACTTGTCAAGTGTACACCCAACAGCGCAGCTGCGTCCAGAATGGGTTGATTGAAGCGCATTGCAACTCACTGTTATTTTATGCAGAGAAAAGTTTCTCATTCAGTTGGCAGATAATATCTTGAATGATCCATTCAACGAAAGTGTGCTATCTCTCAATGTGATCATTGAAACTTAACTCTATCTGGCCTGGACGGTTTGGGGTGTACAGCAGCCTGGGCGTGTCGCTATCGCTAAGGCTAGAGTGCTGAAACTTACCGCACTATATCACTGGGTCAAGCTCTTAAAGAAAATGCAACAAAAAAAATCCAAAATGGCCGCCATGATGACGTCACAGTGACGTCATTTTCAAAAAGAGCGTTTTTGGACCATTTTTCGGTCAGAATTTTCGAATTTTTTATTTTTGTTTTTTCTTCGCAAAAATTGCATGATAAATTAGTAAATAATAATCTGATATGAAATAAAATAGATTTTACCCACTTTTTCATACAGAAAAGCAAAAAAAATGAAGAAATATGACGAAAACATCACTTTTCTGGTACCCCACACGGTCGCCATTTTGAATTTCCTCATGATCCTCTACTCGGGGGGTCATGCAAATAGCCTCAAAATGTCCCCAATATGATAATCTAAAAAGTCAAAAAGTTTCAGCTCTCATCTTTTTGTCGTTCCGGAGACGGGAGCAAAAAACCAACGGGGTGGGGGGGAGGCGAAAAGTGCCTCCCTCAGGCTAGGTAGTGTTAAGTATTCGGAATTACTTTCCTTGTATGATACAAATTCTTTGTATATAGCAACAAATTTGAAAAAGGGAAATGAAATAACACATAGAGATCAAATATTCAATACTTACTAAATATCATCACTAACAGTTGCAGTAAAAAGGGCGGCATATTTTCCCTGCATATAATTTCTAGTGAAAGGTTCCATACACCCACAGGACAATGTCACACACACCGAGTTGGGAAGCAAATTGTTATATTCTACAGCCGATCTACAATTATATAGTGCGGATGCCATCATTAAACACAAAAGTGCATTGATCTTCAGCAAGATCGTAATCGAAAATGTACGTGATATGTCTCAGAAAGAGCTCAAACGTCATTCTGGCTCAGGGTGTCATTCTGACGTTGTATTTCCAACGACAATTCACGATCATATATTACGGATTCATCGATAAAAGCAAGAACAACAGCTATCTATAGTGTAAATCGCAATAAAGGTAAATATTTTCTTGGAGAAGTCCGAACGTCATTTTGGCATTTGGAAGGTCATCACTGAGACAACATCTTAATGACGTTTAACCATAAATCATTTCCATTCACAAATTCCCGTTACTCGTTAAAAAGTGGCAACATCTGCTTGTTTTAGTGTCAAAGGAATACATTATATGCAGTTTATGTTTCTGCACTCAGGCCCACCGTATGTTTTCTAATGGGTACAAGGTAAGCAGCTAGTCGTACTTTCCTTATGCAGATTGTATACTACCGTACATAAACTCCCCCGGAATTGCCACCATATGGTATTGAGAAAGTGTCCGAATAATTACAATATTGAGCGCGCGCTGGGAAGATATTTGCCTGGGCGGATTTGGTTTATTCACAAACAATTGACGTGTACATCAAACATTGTATAGCAAATTCTTTCTCTGACAATTTAAGTACTGTTGAAAATAAAACTGATCCAGAAACGCGTGCTTGCTGTTCTTTATCACATCTCAATCTTGCGATGACATTTTAACGTTGTTAAACGGAATCCTCATAAGTATATAACCCTAATAACATATCAGGGGTTTCAAGACATCTCTTTTGTCTGGTCTTTCAAACATGCATTTTCAATTGTTATGTACGTTTTTAAGACTAATGGTAATCTGAATCAGGTTGTGAAAATTACAGTTCCATATCTGTATTGCCTCTCTTTGCTAAAGTTTCTTAAGACTGCGGTTCATACACATACATGTGCTTAATGGCGTCAAGCAGCAGCTTTCTGATTGCCACAAGGGTTATTAAAGGAAAGGTATACTGTCACAAATTTTGTTTAAAATATAGATAAGGTTCCGAAAAGCATAGATTAAAAAAAAAACAAGGTGATAATGTTAATAAAAGTCAAAACTTTCTGTATTAATGGTTTGATAGTTTCTTTTAGTCTTATCTTTAAAAAAATAAGAAGCAAAATATTTCAATTTAGCGCTCACGAACATGGTGTATTCTAAAAGGATAAATTTGAATCCCATTTTTATTTATCACTCAAGTTAATAATCTACTTAATGCTTTAGATTTTTTCGAAATCTCCATGTCGACCACTCGAAAATGTCATAGAAATTTTATCTTTGGTACTCTACTCTATTACAAAATGAGTCGAAATCTTGTGTAAACTATGAAAATTATTTTCACATGTCAAGGAACATTAAATTATATCTTTTACCATGCACAAAAAAAAACCTTTTAGTTACAGATATTAAGAATATAATGTTGCTGTTAACCTCAAATCTGAACTTTAAAACACAAGCTTTCAAGATACTTGGTTAAATTAGAAGGAGTAGCAAATGTTCTAAATCGCCAGTTGCTTTTAAATCTAAAAAAGAGCCAATTAGAACACTGATCGGTAATTTGGGAAATCGCACGTTGAGGATCTGGCCTTCCAAATTGAAAAAGTCAAATGGGCGTTTTACCGTTTCAAGTTTTAAACTGGTGTTAACTATTCTGGATATCATACAGCATGGTAATTTCATTATTTAGTGATTTAAGAAAAAGAAGAAATCTTTTGGATCTGACCTTTTGCGTTTTATTTCAAATAGCATGAAACAAGTAGCAAGGAGTTTTAGTTTTTTCAATATCATTATAACAGTGATGTATTTGTGTTATTTGTTTTTGTTTCACCATCATTCGCAAATGGCATTCCTTCACTTGGTGCTGTTTTTCCATGGTCATTTATTGGGTGTTTGACCTGTCGACATTGTCTCAATGACAAAGATATTATCCGAAATTGAGAGCCCTAGCTCTTTCCAGACATTAGGGACGGTTATGCGCTTCTTGGTTGGATAGCTGATGTCAGACGTCAGAACTGGGGACGCTTTGTCACAATTCTTTCTGAAGAGTAGTAAAAGTTGTGCGCACAGGACTACGTCAGTGGGAGCTGAATAATAACAACAAAACAACGAGGAAATTGTTTCAATGTATCTCTTAGAAATATAAGGTAACGCCGTAATCAACGTTTGGCTAATATTTTCTACACAATATGTTTGTGATGTTTTCTGTCGGCAAACGTGAACGTCACGTCATAACGTCACGAGCGTGCATTACGTTGGCGTAATATTTTCGAACGTGATTTCCTGTATCCAGTTTTGCAACACTTATACAGTATACCACTCGATATGTGGGTGGAAAATTGTATTGGATATTAATCAATGAGGGTGAACTAACATGACTATGCGATCTTAGGAAAGATATACTAGAAAAAAAATGAAACAGGTTTGTGGGGAGACGTAAGTAGTATACAATACCCGAATTCGCGTAATAGCGCCTCACTGCGCATGCGCAGAACCTTTTGTGACGTCATAAGTGTGCGCAGAAAAAAAAAATGGGGCGGTATTGGGGCGGTGTGCGCATGCGTGATGTGTGGGAGGTGGGTACAAGATGGCCGCCAGTGGAAGATGTGGGAGGTGGGTACAAGATGGCCGCCAGTGTCAGTCAGTGCAAGATGTGGGAGGTGGGTACAAGATGGCCGCCAGTGTCATGATGTGGGAGGTGGGTACAAGATGGCCGCCAGTGTCAGTCAGTGCAAGATGTGGGAGGTGGGTACAAGATGGCCGCCATGTGGGAGGTGGGTACAAGATGGCCGCCATGTGGGAGGTGGGTACAAGATGGCCGCCATGTGGGAGGTGGGTACAAGATGGCCGCCAGTGTCATGATGTGGGAGGTGGGTACAAGATGGCCGCCAGTGTCAGTGAGTGCAAGATGTGGGAGGTGGGTACAAGATGGCCGCCAGTGTCAGTCAGTGCAAGATGTGGGAGGTGGGTACAAGATGGCCGCCAGTGTCAGTCAGTGCAAGATGTGGGAGGTGGGTACAAGATGGCCGCCATGTGGGAGGTGGGTACAAGATGGCCGCCATGTGGGAGGTGGGTACAAGATGGCCGCGAGTAGTAAAATGTATAAAAGGAGTTGATTTTTAGGGAAAGGGTGTATTCAATCTGACTTACCTGACCTGACTTCATCAGCCAGCCAGCCAGCCTGCCTGTCAGTCATCCAGCCTACTTGTATCAGCTGTGGCCATCCCTATTACTTTTTCGATTTTACCAGTGCAAATTTAACAGACTATTACTCCGTAGCAGTTTTTCATCCACCTGAGCCCCTAGTCATGACGTCATCATCATTTTTCTCACACCCAGTCCATTACATCGTCCTTCATGAATGCTTCACTTTGATACCTCACTCCATCCCATTGGTGCATTAGGGGCTTCCCTAAATGCCAAAACGTATATTTTCACACCTTTGGGGGGCCGCGCATGCGCAGAATCACTCTAATTCAACCCCATACTCAGTGCATCACATGCTCCTTCACCTAAGCTTTAATTTGATACCTCTCTCGACCCACTACCTCCAAATTAAAAAAAGAGTGTATTTATACACTCCTGAAGCAGCTAAAAAAATTTTTTTGCAGGTAGAGGGTCGAGTGAGGTATCAAATTGAAGCTTAGGTGAAGGAGCATCTGATGGACTGAGTATGGGGTTGAATTAGGGTGATTGTGCGCATGCAAATACCCCATCGGTCCAGTAGAGGCTTCCCCAGCTCCAAAAAGGCTATTTTTATACCCCTTCACTGCCGCGCATGCGCAGAAGGGTGATAGTTCAATCCCATACCCAGTGCATCAGATGCCCCTTCACCTAAGCTTCAATTTGATACCTCACTCGACCCCATTGGCCCATTAGGGGCTTCCCTAGATTGGCTGTTCCATCAACCTTCCCTCCTCCCGACCCCGCCCCCTTTTTCCCTGCCTTGTTTTCAATATTTAATTGTTAAAAAAACATATAAAATGAAAAAGATTTTTTTTGGGCTCCATGAATCTTTTTTTCCTTGTTTTTAAAATAAAAAAAAATTTTTGGCTGTTCCATCAACCTTCCCTCCCCCTTGTCCCCCCCTTCTAATTCCCCTTTTTCCGTTTTTTCAATATTTAATTGTTAAAAAATTGAAAAAATTGAATTTTTTTTCTTTGGGGATAACAATGATGGGGTCTGATGTTAATTTTTGTGCTTTTAGAAGTTTCCTCTTTCCGGGGAAGATGGTTGGCCCTGAAAAGGGCCGTTAGTGTTACACCACCACACTTTTATGCACGGTAGATTTTCTTTATCCCTCCTACATGTTTCCGGCAAATTGGACATTTTATTTTCAGATGGTTCTCGCCGGCCTCAGTGCAATGGCACATGTCTCCTACACACGTCAGTGTCACCCAACAACCCGCACATAGGCATAAATGACCGCATGGCAAAACAGCAAATTCGCTTTCGTCATCTGTACATATGCTACAGCGTGATATTTTCTGCTCTTTATCCACTTGTTCGTATTGTCTGTGAATCTCCTCGTCCGTTTTATTCAGGTCTTCTTTCAGTCCATTAATCAAGTTGTTCAGGCGAGTTATCTCGGCTTCACACCCACAGCATTGTTGTGGCGGAGTTTCGGCGGTAGTTGAAATCATTGGAATTTCACCAGGCGTTGTCGTTGGCCCACGTCTACTATTTAACCATGGCAGTTCATCTTGTAGTTCCTCATCAGTTGAGTCATTATCAGGTTCTTGTATGGTTTCCATCGTGCTTATTTCTGCGTCATGTTCATCCCTTAGTCTTTCCAATTGTGCATTTTCTTCCACAGTTCGCCGCAGTTCTTCTAATTCTTCTGTACTGCGTGTTAAGATGGTTGTTTCGTTTTCCAATTCCCTTTGAAAACTGGTGGTTACCATCATTCCATCATTTTCCTGAACGCTAACCAGCTCTCTGTGTTCTGTAGCTGCATTTCTCGGGTCCCTAGCGGGGTGGTGTGTAAACAGCGCACGTCTTGTTGAATTCATGATTGTATGGGTGAATAAATGTCACAATATACACGTATTTATACTTTTAGTGGGCTGTGGGAGGTGGGTACAAGATGGCCGCCAGTGTCAGTCAGTGCAAGATGTGGGAGGTGGGTACAAGATGGCCGCCAAGTGTCAGTCAGTGCAAGATGTGGGAGGTGGGACAAGATGGCCGCCAAGTGTCAATGAGTACAAGATATGCATGGCCGCCAAGTGTGAATGAGTGCAAGCTATGCTCACTGTATATGAGTGTGTTTGTTATCATTGTTCAAGCATAAAAATTTCCTATTTTTTTCCATAAATCCGTTACAATTTTCTCGGAATTATGATAAGACTAATCCATAGTGTACACGTATTTTTTTTTAGCCAGGAAAATTAAATTATTTCCAATGTACCTGGGTTTTACACTACCGTACACTAACTTTATGATTTTTAAAATGCCTAAAAATTAATAAAATAATCATATATTCTAGCGTTAGGTTGTTAAATTTTTAAATATAACACTAATGAATTGCCTGAGTTTAACTTGTAATAAAATTTACAGGTGCCCTGATATTTATTGTAAAATGAAAAGCTGTTTATAATTGTTAAACAAACACACATATATTTTTTCTTCAGCAGCGTAGCACACGATACAACCAGAGTGTTTTCGCTGCGCGTGCGCACGTGTCTTACACTATAAATACCACATTTTTTTTAATTATTCACAATTAATCTGAGTGCCCAGTCATGGATTTACCCTTGACACAACTCATGGATATTGACAACACATCAGATTTGTTCACAAATCATGATAATCAAGTACAACGCTTCGACAGTATCATGAATTTGGTACACGATGAACCCCATTAGATGATATAATCAACCACTTATTCTCACCTTTACCTGAACCCCAGAACTACCCTGCACCAACTCATTGTGAACATCCTCCAGAAACATCGCCGCTGGATAATTTCTTCGCCTTGACAACAACCACACCGGATGTTACTCCAGATGTATACCAAAGTTTTGATGATATAGACGAGATGTTACAAACCATGTTAAAACCCCCAGAACCAGAGACGACAGAAGATGGAACCGATTCAAATGCCTCCTATGATTCCGGAGGTATTGAAAAATGACAGTCGTTGTTGAAACCACAAGATAAAGACAAAGAAGGCCCACTGTATAGTGCTGTGTTACCATCGCCCAAGCATTAAAATTTCCTAGTTTTATTTCGAATCATCAGATTTTAGTGCATAATATTGCTGAAATAATGCCAACAGAAAACTCAGAGTCAATTTAAATATTTATTTGTATTGAGCAAATTACAAGAATTTCGAAGAGAAAAGAGCCGAAATAATGTCTGTCTGTCCTGGAAATCAGCTGATCAGCAATAAATCGACATCTCCGTGACCTTCAAGGAGATTTTGACATTAGGTTTTACCCGCTTTTATCACAAATCATTATAAAGAAATTGTCACACCCGGTGAACTCCTGAAACCCACATCCTACCTGAGAGTTTGGTAAGATATTCCATTCATTCGTTACCGTTCCCCGTGGAGTAGAATTTCATCCATCAGCTTTCACTGTTGTCGTGCCAAACACAAAAATTGACAAATTATACGGACTGCCACGATAAGCGTTACGTACTGCACATGTCCGATAAAATCCCTCCAGTCGTTACACAATGTTGATTCCACAAAACCTGTTCGGTGGCCTACATTATCGTTCAATCGCTGATCATAAAGGCTGCGTTCATTCTCACCAGAACTGTAGGCCTATACACTTCGAAATCTGTGAAAGAATATCAATTTTCACGTTTCCTGTCGGATATCACACAAATTGATGCGTCCGCTGGAACACAGCACACTCCCTCGATTTCAGTCTACGTGTGACATGCAGGCGATGCATGATGCAGATCACATTATTCATCTCAGCGGATACCGAAATGGAACAAAGTTCCGTTATACACTGCAACAGAGAATGTTCTCCCGCTCAGAAAACACAAAATGGCTACTGAACACCAAAATTTCCCCGGATAATAAAGTCGTTCAAACCACAGCGCCATCTATTCGCTTTGGTGCAAGGGAGACAACTCGGACTAGACCAATTCGAAGATCATGTCCGCTATATTTAGCCTGAATGGGTATAGGGGTGATCGGGTTTTTTTATGGCTTTTACTATGAGCTATGAGGTTGATCATGTAGAATACGATGGAAAAAAATTTGAAAGTACCGCGTAGGCTTGTATATAGATCCATATAGATCCCATAGACCCATATACACTCATATACTGGGATATTGGTATGTATCAATCCATACGGGGTGGACATGTTGGAGCACTAGTGGCCCGATGGGGTAGAGTGAGGTCTTATTTTAAAGCTCTCGAGGAAATAAATAAATAAATAAATAAATAAATAAATAATAAAAAAATCAAAAAAATCGGCGAGTAGTAGACGAAGGGAAAATTGGAAAGTATTGACCATGCCCCAGAATACTTCATAGGCATATCACGGCCTTAAGGCCTATGTAAGATGTAATCTACATCACAGTTTAGTAGTATAAAAAGCGCAATTCACCTTGTCCCTTCCAAAGAAATAAAATCGGCTCTATTTTACAGGAGTATATACGCAGGTGACGTGGGTTGTCACGTCACTTCCGGGTTTTCACTAAACACTACCTCCAAACATACAAGAGTTGCAATGTTCAACCGCCGGGGTGTTTTCCCGCCCCGCCCCGCCCCGCCCCGGCCGCAGCGCGCGCGCGCGTTCTCCGGAAGTGCGCGTCATTCCCGGTAGTGCGCGCGCGCGCGCGCGGACGCGGGTGAAAAGGTCAAAGGGTGACCTCCAGGTCAGACGGTCCAATGTCCAATGAGACAATGTTGCGGTATCGCTATAGTCAGAGCTTGAGCACAAAAAAAAGGGGGATTCTAGATGAACCTGGGAAAGATGGGCAGTTCCATGTGGACCAATCAGCGGTCGAGAAAAAGAGCCAATCAGCGGTCGAGAAAAAGAACCAATCAGCGATCGAACAATCAGCCAATCGAATTGGGGTATTCACGGTGTGCTTTCGCTGACGTCCGCGCCCACATCTGGGTTCTTGTACACCCGGGTAATGTTTTTCTGGACATGGATGGGTTACCTTTGGCTCCATTCTAGGCCACTGATTGGCTAATAGAACTTATAGTCATAATCTATACGTGTTGGACGAGTCTCTTCACTCACCGTATACACGTACCTCAATGAAATGCCCGCTCCAAACCTAGACCAAAAAACACGTACTTGGTCTGTAGGCTGATTTCATTGGCTCTCTATTTTTACTATAGTGCTCTTGCATTCTAACCTTGATGGGTTACCTAGCACTGATAGTCATAATCGATACGTGTTGGACGAGTCTCTTCACTCACCGTATACACGTACCTCAATGAAATGCCCGCTCCAAACCTAGACCAAAAACACGTACTTGGTCTGTGGGCTGATTTCATTGGCTCTCTATTTTTACTATAGTGCTCTTGCATTCTAAACTTGATGGGTTACATTTTGGTCCCATCCTACACCACTGATTTCAGTTTGACTGAATCTCCGCATTGGGCATTAATGCATCAGGAATAAAACACACAAGACAGGGTTTTTTGGTGAGATCTCATTTTTTTATTCATTGAACAACAACAACGTGAGAACAACCACGTGAAAACTCAAGCCCAGAACAAGGGGCTTGTCATTAACTGAAGCCCAGAACAAGGGGCTTGTCATTAACTGAAGCCCAGAACAAGGGGCTTGTCATTAACTGAAGCCCAGAACAAGGGGCTTGTCATTAACTGAAGCCCAGAACAGCGGGCGTATGTACATTGAAATAATTCAAGCCCAGAACGGGGCTTGTACATTGAAATGATGGGCGGCCCAGTCATAGACGAGTACATCGCGGTCCTCGGCCTGGGGTACTCGTCAAACATCTGTACGATAGTAGATAAGGGTCTTCCCCGGCATCGATGGTACAGGTAAAACAAGCAATATTGTCCGCACACGCCACTGGTCAGGCTTTGCAACGTTTGACTGTTCCAACACCACGTCTCTGTGCCTTGATCCATGAAGTCTGTTAAATCGGGATGGAGGGGTGGCAGACCGTACGGGTCAAAGTATTCCCCCTGCTCTTCTGTCAAGTACACGGCCACCCAGTGTTCACCGGGTCGATCCATCGGGTCCGTGTTGAGAACGTAAGCAGCCGGATACATACGGTCTAATGGAAACACATCTCGGGCGAACACCCCTTGAAAGACCCTACGTGTCTCTGGGTCATTCTCCAGCAGGGTGGTTATCTGGTCTGTATCCATGTTAGGTGGAGAAGTCACACAGGACGTTGCGCGCCTTGTCCACTTGAATGATGTTGTCAAACTCGGCGTAGCAGATCACATTGACGGTGGTCGCCAGGGCTCGTGCAAAGTGGATTTCCAACCGTAAATTGCCTTGCTTGGTCAGGGCCAGCTGATGGTCGTTCTCTAAGGTGGGGGTCAGATCGAAACAGAACAACGTGTATCCGTTCCCGTAGTCCTCCCGACTGATCATATTCCCTTCGTCCTGGTTTATTTGACCGGTGGCTGTAAACAGGCTCTGATAGGCTCGAATGAAATTCCTCCGCCCAAAGTTCGGGGTTAAGGCCGTGGCTGGCACCTGTTGTCCATCCACATGCAGGGCCACAAAATTGATGCCGAAATGTTTAAAGTCAAACGGATTCTCTGGGTAGGCTCCGCTGAAACTGGTATTTTCCACACAGGCCAGGATCAATCGCTTGGGTAGTTCCCCCAGGAACAGGTTTTCTTTGTTGGCGCCCATATTTCCAGCAGGCACAGAGAACACTTTGGTTTGCACACGTCGGATAGGGTACTGGGCTGGTTTTGTTTCCAAGGCTTTCATGTGTCCCAATTGAACGGCTGGATTCGGTTTCACTTTTCGGACATACAGGACTGCGTCTTGGATGACAATCTTATAGTCCGCTACATGCCCCTCTACGTTAGTGGCCATCAAGGCGAAGGTGGGAGGCGCCCGTATCAGTCGGATTTTGATGGGGATCTTGTTCAACAGGTACCGGTCTTGCATGAACATGTCTGCATGCAGTCGACCCATCATATCCACCGAGGCACTGTTCGCAGTGAAAGCCTTCCGTTTGTTATATCCCCCATTGTCCGCCGTGTCCATGTGCTCGGCCGTGTCCCTGTAGAATAAAGCGGTTGTCAGCTGAGATTTTTTAGCCTCTCGGCCATACGACAACAGTGTCTCGATGTAGGCTCGATAGGGGTACGTGTTGGTGGAGTCACTGATGAGTTTGTCGCTGAGAAAAATATCCACCTGCTGAAACATCGAGTGCAGCCAGAGATTCGTCGGGCCCACCGTTGCTTGGTCAGCGAGTCTCGTGCCAGCTCCATTGACCACCTTGGCTTTCACATACAAGTAGGTATGGGCTAAATCCACATAGGCCGTATCCGCATTACTGATGGTGAACTCGATGGGCCCGGTTTCGTTGATGCTGGAGAGCGGGAGATGCTCCACCCATAATCCTTGTTCGGCACTGGTTTGTGTGGGCGGCACGGTCCACAAATCAAATTCACTGTTGGTGGAGGGGCAGGACTCGGCGTGGATTAAGGCCATGTTTTAAGAAAAGATATCCCGGGTCTTCTTGGATGTGCGTCGTCGCTGGGTCGGTCGTCGACTGGTGCGTGATCTCGGTGGGGCAGCTCTTTTATTCCCTACGGTGCGTTGTGCTTTGGCCACCAAGACGCCTCCCGCTTCTTTGGCCCGTCGTTTCAAGGCTTGTCGGGGTGCCGTACCCCCCAAGACATCACCGGCCACTTGCAGTCCACTGCGTACCGCTTGTTTGCCGATTGCTTTCACACCCCGCGTCACCAAGGGCAGGAACGTTTTCACAATGCTGCCGAGTATGTTCCCCAGTCCATGTCCTCGTTGCATGCGTGCACCGCTGAAGACCGGAAAGCCACCCCCGGCCTGTTGGGCATAATAGTCGGTATAGCTGCGTGCATCGCACTCGTAAGGTACTTTCATTATGCAAAGTGGGGAGCACGTGCTTGTCGAAAATGAAGTGTCAGCACCACTTTTCCTCGTTCGAATGCCACCGCTCGTCCCGTGTCATCTCTTATATCCACCGTGATCGTGTTGATGTCGGTATGTCGTACGGGCAGGTACATGATATGGTTGAAACTGTGGGTGACTTGATCGCCATACGTCTTTTTAATGGGGACCACCCGTAACAGAGGTGTGTTGATATCGCCCACGATGTGGTTGTCCACCACGTCCGAGTAGACGTAGAGTCCGTACATACCCGACTTCATATCCATCGGCATCTCGCCATGGTGTTGGTTGGGACCAGCGAACGTCTGTAGATCGAAACCCAGCATTTGCTGTAGTGTAGGACTGAGTTTCACATTCACGGTATCGGTGACGGTAAGCTGTGCCTTGTCGTTGTGTACGTTGACATCGAAGAACACGTTTTTCTTGAAGCGCAAGGCTATCAGGCGTGTTGCACTATCCGTCACCCCCGTAGCGCCTTATCATGCATCAGTCTTGACAGCCCACCCATGAACTCTTTGGGGGTATCGTATTGGCCTTCGGGCAGGGTGAGTCGGGTGTTTTTGCCTTCGTAGGTCACCTCGTACCACACTTCATTGGCTCGCACGTTGTACCACGAGTAAGGGTATTGAATCTCCACGAGGGCACATTCCCAGCGTCCAGGTAAATGTAACGGTTGCGGTAACTGGGTGACGTACTTGGCCACGGTGTTGTCAGGAAACACATCCAGCGAACTGTTACTGGGTAGGGTCAGGTAAGACATGGCGACTGAGCTGTCCTGCTGCTGCTGTTGGTTTTAATAGGTCTTCCAGGCCTTGGGCGGTTGTGTCCGGCGTCGTGTTCGTCGCGTTGACTTGCTACGTGTCACGGCTCTGGAGATGTGGGGTGTCCTGATCGGAGGTGGTTTTTTAAAGGTCTGAAAAGAAGGTGCCCGTTGTGATGGTGGTGGAGTTTTGGGGGGTGACTCCGGTTCCCAGTCGGCTTCCCAAGAAGGTTGTGGGGAGAGTCGTGGTGCACGACTCGGCGATTGCTGGGTTTGCTGCATAAAGGCCCAGCGGTGGGGGTTCCCCACCAATTCCTGTGGTACATGCATGTCTTTCAAGCCTTGAGCGAAGACCTCCCATCCTCGAGGATCGGTGTGCGATCTGCGTTGACGCATCAGATCATTCACTAAATCCGTCATGTGGGTGCCGGGGACCACCTGATTCTGTACCAGGAGTTCGCCTTTATCATTCCAAGTCATGTTAGGATTCTGTTTCATCCGTTGTAATACCAGACCAGCTTGTTTCTTGAACGAGGCAGGTACACTCTTCAGCACTTCGTCTTCCACCCACTGTGGGGCTGTGGAGGCTACCTGACCCGGCTGTTGGAGCGGTGCTGAGGTCAGCGGTCTGTCACGTGGTGGTGATGGTGGTGGTGGTGGTGGTGGTGCTGTTGCTGGGGTAGACAGGGTTTTGTATTGGTCCATGAACGTCATGTACCGTTGAAGCGTCTCATTGTACCGTTGTACCTTCTTACTGTCGCTTAACCCCGGTCTCTGTAAGATCTGTTGCATCTCTCCATCGAGGCTGTTTATGGTCTTCACCGTAGGTGGGACAGGGTAGGGTGATTGGAGGTTTTGCAGGAACCGTGGTTCGACGAGGACCATTTTTTTCGTGTGGTTGTCGGCCGAAGAGTCCACCCAGTACTGGACCCAACACGGAAGCGGCCAACGGTGCTAAGATGGCCCCGAGAAAGCCGCCTTTCTGTAACACCTTTTTCTTTTGTGTTTGAGGGACCCGCTTGTGGACTAGGGTTCGGAGACCTGTCTTATGCTTGGCCAACTTGGTCTTCTGAGCCGGAGTCAGTGGTACGTTGCCTTTTAACAGGTTGTACCCGATCTCGCACAGACAGCGTACAAGGTCAGGGTCCGCACCGCGTACAATGGTTCGGACTAACTCGGGTGGGGCCGTCTTCAATACACGGAGCGTGGGAGCGTGCTTCCGTACTCGCGCAGACATCCTGTACAACTAATGCTAGAACCCACAACTCTGCCCTTTTTATCCACCTCACAGACAAAGTCAACCCTGCTGTGGTATTCATTCTTTTTATTATTCCCCATCATCAAACACACAAACCCCAGCTGGAGGCGCCACTGTGGGTGTGTTTACATTATTTTTGCATGTACACGTGGTGGGTCTCTCCGGGAAAGATGCCGGTCCGTAGTCGAAGGTGGTCGGGGGTGGCTTGCTTGAGGTCGAAGAGCATATACCCGTGCTGAGGGGTTGTGGCATCTTTGAAGGCTTCCAACGCAAACGGTGTGCGGCCGGGATACATCTGTCTCGCCAGGTGCAGCAGTTGAGTGGTATCTCTCGGGTTTTTGAAGACCACCAGGTAGTGGGCATTTAAGCTGATATTCCGATGTTCTTTGTTTTTACTGAACAGATTCTGCACAATGTAGATGATGCTGAGCCGTCGATGATGGCTGCCTTTGGTAAAGAGTTGGGTGACCCGTGCATCCGTCTCCGCCATGAGATCATCCACAACCACCAAGGTGTCGGGTTCCAAATCGGCCAGGTTGGGTAGGCCTTCCACGAACGTGATGTGGGGCATTGCTGCATACGCTTCCTGCCATTCTCCGTAACACCACACGACTCGGGCAATGGGTGGAGTGATCATGCTGTCGGCGTGTTGAAGGAGCTTCCTGACGAAGTGCGTTTTGCCGGAGCCCGTCGGTCCTGCGATGACGCAGGTGAAGGGATGCTGCCACCGAGGGTCCATGGTTTGAGGTGTATCCGTTGTCGTGGTAACACGCTCTTGTAAATTTCGTACGAGTGAACTGGAGTGGTGGCGGGTACAACGTCGGTCGTCGTTGTCTGTTTACGTTCAGAGATGGTGCTGGGGGTGGGTACAACGTGGGTGGTCGTCGTCGTTGTCGGTTCACTGTGAGGGATGAAATCCGGTAGGTGTTCAGACGTAGTGGATGTACTTGGTGTAGGTGTAGAGCTCGACGTGGCTTGTACACAGGGTGTGGTGGTGGTGGTGGTGGTGGTGACTGGGCTCGATACGACTGGTGCTCTCTGTAGACCCGTTTCACTGATGGCTGGTGTTCTCAGTTGGTTAAGTAACGTACTGACATAGGCTACGTCGTAAAACACACCTCCGTACAACACACTCAGCAGGGTTAGCAATAGCACCCCAAAGCCCACTTGCGCTTTGCGCGTTTTGCGAGACGCTGTCTTCGGAGGCAGCTGCTGTTGGTCCATAGCACTGGGGTCGGACGTGGAATGAAGGAGGACGGCAGTGGTGTCTGGCTTTATAGTCGTTTCACCTGGTTGGCCGCGACCCAGGAATTGAAGGAACTGGGCCAGCCTTGCCATTTTACGAAATGAAACAGTTTGCCACGTCGACGTTCCGTTTTCAAAATCTGCTCCACCGTGTAGTAATCTTGCTGTGTTTTTACAACAGGCTGTAATTCCGTGTCGTAAAACGTCCCCAGCAACGTTTCCCCTTGGAGATCTTCCAGTTCATAGACTCGCCGCTGTCGGGGTAGGCGCCGTTTAATCAGGAAGTGCTCATCGCTCCAGTTGGGCAAGTAACTTTTCTCGAACTTGCCCTTGACTTTACTGATCCGTACAGGGTCGCCGACCTTGTACACCGCCTTCGTCGTTCGCTGCGATGGCCTGGGGTACAAGACACGCCGGACTTGGGCTTCATTGCGTTGGGTCACGGTAATGGGGGCTCTCTCTATACTTCGATGATAGGCTCGATTGTAACCCCTCACCAGTTTCGGGAGAACATCGATGTACCGCCTTGTATTCTTATAGGTGAAATATTTATACATGCGGCCTTTGAATGTCCTGTTGAACCTCTCCACCACGGAAGCCTTGGTCTCGTTGTACGTATGGAAGAAAAACACCTTCTGTTTCTTGAGAAAGGCTTGGAACGGTCGGTTGAGGAATTCCGTGCTTGTGTCGGTTTGCAAATACAAGGGTTTGCGCCCAGTCTTGAAGATGTCCTTGAACGCCGCTGAGAAATTGTCCCCCGTTTTCGTTCGGATGGGTACCACCCACGCATACTTTGACAGGATATCGATGCACGTCAAGATATACCGATTCCCATCGTTGTGTTTGGCAAAGGCGCTCATATCCACCAAATCCGCTTGCCACTGGGCATCTATTCCTCCCACGATGACGCGGTTCCGTAGAAAATGGCGACGGACAGATCGATGTAAGGTATAGGTGTCTTGTCTTCTTAACCAATCTCGGACTTGGGCACGTTGTACCCCCTGGGGTTTGGCCGCTCGATAGAGAGCCGACAATGCACTATAGGCTGCCGGACTGTCGGGACTGTAGTATAAGTTATCCAACACCTTCTCCCAGCGCTTCATGGTGACAAAATGATGATGGACCCTGGCTCTATCGTTTATTTATAACGGGTATATCTTGGGCCTGAGTTTCTTTCTGATTTTCTTCGTGGACTTCCACAGTGGCCATGGTCAATGACCAGTCCAACTCGTCTGATGACCGCTTGATAAGCACTTCATCCACATCCACCACGGCATCTTCCAATGCAGACCATAGATCAGGGTGAAGGGTAAAATGCACTGTACCTCCATCTAGCCGAGCCAATTGAGCAAAGAAAGGGCCGCGTCGGATGTACACATCGTGACACAAGTGGATGAGGTCGCCGTCCAGTTCACCAGACAACACCCGTTTGAATTTGGTCCAGCCCTCCCGGGACAGACGAATGTGAGCCGGGCACGGTTGTGTAGGGTTCGTGTCTCCCACCACCTCCTCCATGATATCGACCTTATCCGCATACACGTGCAGGAAAACCTCGGGGGTCAAGCTGAAATACGCCAGTACTATATGCTCCGTCATGGTCAGTACGTGAATGGTACCAGATTTCACTGTCTCTCGTATTTATAGGGAGAACCCCGTGAGATCAAAGGATCAGGTGGTCATGTCATTGGGCTGACTGAGTGTAGCGGGGTAATCAATGGCATCGTCGTCGGGTTCATGTAGTTGTTCATGGGGTTCAGCCATTGGCCCCGCGGCTTCATCACGGATTTTTTCTTCTTCATCGTTCTGGCCCGTCATGTGTGTGTGGGTGGCTTCATGAGGTGACCCTGTCATTCCAGCCTCTGCGCATTCTATACATATAGTATTTTCTCCATCCGCTTTTTTTTCATTAGGTTCATCTAGTGCGTGTTCGATAGCATGAGCCCATGCCAATTGGTGGGGTGATCGATCGTCGGGTATAAATAACTGGTCCACCAGAGGGCCTATTTTCTCCAAGGCTGACCACAGAGAGGGAGTTAGGAGGAAACTTCGAGCCGGCTCTTGATAGCGTCCCACCCGTGGGTAGAGCGCAGTATGGTATACGTAGTTGGCCTTGTCCAGGTGGATCAGGTGTCCGTCTAACTCTCCGCTCAACACCCGTTTAAACTTAGTCCACCCATCACGCTGTAGTGTCACCGTATTCGATAAAGTCTCAGGGGACGCCCTCCAATCCCCGCCACTATCTTCCACCAGAGTCACATAATCTTCATAAACGTATAATCCCACCTGGTAAGGTGTAAGGGGGAGGATGGCTTGGAGTGATGACATGCTTGGTCCAAATGTCGAACGGTGAATGACACACACTCTGTCTGACCCTGGTATTTATAGTGTCAATACCACAGCGCCAGGGTGAATAGGGCACAGACTAGTATGAGGCCAACCAGCCGGTGCTGGTTGCGGCGTGAGCGCTCGTGGTCCATAGCCCGAGCATCAAGGATTGCTGTCATAGTCCAGTAGTGGTGAGTGATGGCACGCCTCTCCATCGAGTGCACTCTGTGGAGGACCGCTTCTGTGAACTCGTTCAGGATCTGGCGTCGTCCCTCGTTGTCGTCGCCATCTGCAAACATGGACCGGACCACTGCTCGGTAACCCGTGAATGAATTCACCACGGTGGCATACTGTAAAATGCGAGTCGCATGGGGCTGGATCTCCGCCATGGCTCTGTAGAAATGAAGGTGTGGGATCCAGAGGGACGTGTTTTATAGACCAGATGTAGCTCTACGGGTATAGTCCGTGATACGTACTATTCTGATGGGTTAGTCCAAAAAAAAAAGGGAGCAACAACAACAACACAGATTACAGATCAATCCTTTTATTATGCGTGAACAACATAGAAATGCATGTACTGACCTGTCTGTGGGAGGTTTCCCACAATGGCGTTCACCTTCGCGTCTTTTCGTGTACGTCCGTGTCTTTTCGTTAAAGTGCGTGTATCTTCGGTAAAGTCCGTAGGCATTGGGCAAGGAAGCTTTTTCCCGAGACCGAATCACCGCCAGACATGACTGCATCACCGCGGATGAATACATTCTTGCACTCACTCACACCACAGGTCGAGTGAGGTATCAAATTGAAGCATAGGTGAAGGAGCATTTAATGGACTGGGTGTGGAGTTGACATATCGATAAAAAATGGATATGACCTTGAACTGATCACGTGACCTCCCCGTGAGGGAAAAACCCCAGAACCAAGTCAGTACATGCATCCCATAGTCCCAGGTCACGCCCGATTCACGCAGACCGGAAGTGACGTCATACACCTGCGCACAACCGTGATGGAAAAACCCCAGAACCAAGTCAGGACATGCATTCCACACAGGCAGAATGCAGGCAGGCAGACAGGAAGGCAGGCAGGTAGGAGGGCTGGCTGGCTGGCTGGCTGATCAAGTCAGGTCAGGTAAGTCAGATTGAATACACCCCTTTCCCTAAAAATCAACTCCTTTTATACATTTTACTACTCGCGGCCATCTTGTACCCACCTCCCACATCTTTCACTGGCGGCCATCTTGTACCCACCTCCCACATCATGGCGGCCATCTTGTACCCACCTCCCACATCTCACTCACACTGGCGGCCATCTTGTACCCACCTCCCACATCTTCCACTCACTGGCGGCCATCTTGTACCCACCTCCCACATGTCACTCACACTGGCGGCCATCTTGTACCCACCTCCCACATCTCACTCACACTGGCGGCCATCTTGTACCCACCTCCCATAAAAATCAACTCCTTTTATACATTTTACTACTCGCGGCCATCTTGTACCCACCTCCCACATCTTTCACTGGCGGCCATCTTGTACCCACCTCCCACATCATGACACTGGCGGCCATCTTGTACCCACCTCCCACATCTTCCACTGGCGGCCATCTTGTACCCACCTCCCACACATCACGCATGCGCACACCGCCCCAATACCGCCCCATTTTTTTTTTCTGCGCACACTTATGACGTCACAAAAGGTTCTGCGCATGCGCAGTGAGGCGCTATTACGCGAATTCGGGTATTGTATACTACTGACGTAAATGCCATTGCCCGCTTTAATTCAGCTATTGAGAACACACGATCGCAGTGGAGAGACGAGAATATAAGCGCCTGATGATCGTACATTCATGGCAACCGTCATTCCTAAACATTGCTCGCAAGTACTTCACAGAACATTGCTTTGGAAAATAAATGGGTCGTTGACTTCAGTATATTGCCCAGGAAGCTGTCACATATTATTGTCAGATAAAATTCGAGATTTCGTCCGGTAGGACAGCTAGGCTTATAAGTATTGCAAGAATATTACTGTAAATATCATATTTTTAAGCCGAAAGTGAAAATGAAGTATTACTAAAACTGAGCGATGTTTATGTTTCTTGAGGTTATCGCGTATAATCTCCCAATATACAGGTTAATTACACGCATACGCCATTTGATCCCATTTCCAATATCCATAAATTATAGTAGACAATAATATTATGATCAGTATCGACAATCTTATTCAAATCACGAAGCAGGAGCCAACAACAGAAACGCTCTTCACAATGGAAGCTGAACCCAGAACCCTACTTATCCTGCTCATTCATCAGCAGGTAGATAAAAGTTCTTAGTGACTGTGCCTGATGACAGTCTTCGTACTATGTGTGGGTTTCGGCAAATAAAGCCAATCGCTAAAGTTTCAAAAGAGAGAAAAAAAACATGCTCTTTCCAGATACCTGACCATGTCCGGTGTCTTTGCTTCCACGGATTGTGATACAGTTAGTGTTTTTGACGTAGAAAGGTATTGGCCGCAAAGACTGACAAATCCCATCAAAGATGTCAATAATCTTCCAACAACCTGTGTGTCAGGTTAATTTACCGTGTTTTTTTAAGTCTCCACCCGCAAGATGTACAGCACTAGAGCTTTCTCCTTTAAGGTAAATTAAGTCCGGTACAGGATGTTCTGTGCATCGAAGGGTGAATCGGAATAATGCCAGTTACCCCGTGTGCTGCATCAACCAATAAGCGTTGTATGCGAGCAAATTATCAGACTGGAATCCGGAGACACTTCCTGGGGAGTTGCCCCAATGTCCCATCAGCTGTTCCTGACGGTTGATGCATGGTAGAGGAATTGGCGTGGCGAATCGGTTTACCGACTGGATTCACCAATCTGTTGCACCTGAAACTGTCTCGCAACTGTGGTCCTGCAGATGCAAGAGGCCATGCAGATTGCCCAATTATCGATGCTTAGGTAATGGACTGAAATATACCGAACTGTGTAAACATTTCGTCGCAACCAGAGGGTGATGATGACTTGTCGGATAATGATGTTGTCGGGGATGACGATGGCGCATATGATTGATGATTGCGACCCACCCTGCGACATGGGGCGGAAGTTCTGTGTCTTCAAACTGAGATCATGCAAATGTCTTGCATTTTCATTACCCCAAGTCAGTTTCTACATTCACCCTTCGAAATATCTTTGATATAGTAGACCACAAACAATCTTCACAATTCTTCGAGCGTGAATTTCATCTAGAAACCAGAGACGAACCAAACAGAACTTACATACGGATTGCGTGTAGGGTGACGTATTCCTACAGTGAATACGTCATTCCTCTTAATATGGCGGTTGGATTGGCCCGAGGGATGGGCCGGTCAATCATTACCCCACTTCTATGACACATTTCGGAATTCAAATGGATTGGGGGTCAATGACCTCTCGTGTCTATGTATTAGTTCCTGGGGAAAACTTGTGGGCCGGTGTACCACTTAAGACTAGTTAGAAGTGCGAACGTTGAAATTAACTTTGTGTGAGAAGATGACTAGAGACAGGCAAACTGGTGCAATGTCCATGTCTATTTCACAGAATAACTAATGCTGAACTGTGTAAACATATTAAATTATCTGGTCAAAACATAGTCAGAAGTGATCATTTGTTTTGTGAAGCGGTAGAGCGCAGCCACAATTATTTCTCACTCAAGTATTTAGGAGTGGCGGACCGCCTTAATTAATCCTAGCGTGTAATAATTTTTCGATCTTTAGTTTAGACCGTGAATCAAAGAGCGTAGCGGTGTAGCCGCAAGGTTCTTTCATGATTATTACACGAAAATACTCACTAAGATGGTCCATTCTAACAAGCAACATGAAAATTATCCTCTCAATTCAGATACAGAATGACACATTTTCTGCCAACTTATTCTATGTGAACGGTTTGCAGGCAATTCTGGAACGTGCTGTCCATTAACGAGATACAGTTGTGTGCCAACAGCGCGGGGAATGGACCCAGCTGGTAGTACTGCGAATAGATGCAACAAATGAAGCTTATCGAATGATATTCTCTTTGTGTTTCGAGGTCTGGCCCAATCAGCACACGCATATAAGGCTAGGAATGTTAGAACGTTTCTTGAATTGTCCAGAATAGCCAAGTGTTTATCCAGAGATTGTACAATGAAGGGACTAGAATTCAGCTTAATGTCTTTGAAGGCTCTTTGCGCCCAGATAAGCTATGATAAGAGTCAGACACTCATTGATTTGCTGGCACCCGCTAACTCAACACCTGTAGGGGTAAAAAGCTATGGAGAGCACCAAGCGACTATAAACTAAGATGGGGAACCGTTCATCGCTCCCAAGCCACTGTGTTGCCCATTTTTTTAAAAGATTTTTTCCCACTACTTCGCCAAAACCCACTTGCATTTTATCTTCAAATGAAACTTAGCGAAATATTTAAGATTTACACAGTAATTTCCATTAGTCAAAAGAAAGGCAGTAAAACGGTATGATCGGCGGATATTGAATAGAATATAAACAATGTAAATATAAACAGTATATTTACGAAGAAAATAATCGTTGAAAGGATGTTTTCACTTTTCTTGAACAGTAATACGAGCATATCATATAGTACAATGTTTGTTTTCTTTGTGCTATCTTTAGTTATTAAAATTTAAGGTAACATATTACTGCATCTATATAGTGTTCTGAGATGAGGGTATTCAGAAGAAAAATCAATTCATCAAGATGGGCAGCTACCAGTGACTCCCTCATGTTAATTCTGAGTAAGAAATCCCGCAGTGATGTCAAGCGATTATATAAAGCTTATTTACACATGTTTGCTCTTCACTGGGCTAGCCATGTACTGCAGCTGTTCGGGGTCATTGGAGGACACAGACACATTTTGCCTGAGCCCAGTAGACAGTTATTCGTCGCATTAAAACAGTCGTCTGTGTTAGATAATGTAAGATAATCTGTTAGATGATGGGCAACCGATAACTGATGGGACACGTTTTTGTTATCATGCCAAGCTAGAGGCCCCGTGGTAGTTCAATGTGGTAATACGGGACAACTCGGTCAACTTATGTGAAGTAGAGATCGATCCAGAAAAGTAGCCTGTATAACGTGAGAAACATAACGAGATTATTTCAACGCGATACCCATCGTCTTTCACCAACTGGTTGTTTTGAACCTTCAGCTGAACAGTGCTCAGTGACGTTTACAGATGGAATCACGGTATATATCTGTACCTGATTGAATTGG